>JAJIBD010004351.1:0-202762 GCA_021461705.1 Cryptotis parvus
CCACCTCCACAGGCAAAGCTTAGCCCTGTGCATTCACACACACAGCCAGACTTGGCAATGTGGGCACCAGCCCATGTCTCAGCTTTGGATGTTCCTGCAGCTGTGTACTGAGACCAGCAGCACTGATGGCCTGAGCCGGCCCTAAGTCCTCCAGAGGTAACGCACCTATGATGTTGCAGACCCCAGTGAGAAACCCCACTGACAGCTTCAGCATCCCAAGGCACTGCCCTTCTCAGAGAGTTAGTGCGCGAAGAAGGATGAGCTGACAAAGACAGAACCAGAGTGTCTGAAGTCTGAGCAGAAACACAGGCTGGGAGACTGAGGAAGAGCAGAGCCTGCAGGGAGAGTGTAGGCGAGGAGCATTTATACGGGGACCTGTAAACCCCGGGGCAGGGGCACAGGAGGAGGCTGGGACTGGCCTTTTAACCTTGTAAGGCACTAAGTTCCTAGGCCAATAAAACAAATGCACCTTTTATAGGTTATGGCTGTGCATGACTAAAGAAAAGAGAAACGCCTTGTGAGGCCAATTCAAAGGCTGACAAAATGCCTTAGCCATTAGCTACCCTCGTTTCCAAAAGGGAGAGGCCCAGTTTGACGAGCTAAGTGCAAATGAGTCAGAAACAGGAGAATTGATTTATTCCCAAAGCCCCAGGAGATGGCCATCAGGAAGACTCTGGACTAAGTCTTCAATTAAACACAAACTTCATGGGGCCAGAGGACAGCACTAGGACTAACATGCCTGTCCGCATGAGGCCGGCCCGGGTTTGATCCTTGCTGCCCAAGGTCCCTGAAACCACCAGGAGCCAGGTGTGGCCCAACCTGCCAATAAAGTAAGTAATTAAAAATAAGTAAATAAAAATGGAAGGGACAAGGGAGACAGCTTAAGGGACCGAGGCGCATACTCTGCGTGTTGGAGCCCAGAAGTTCAGTCCAAAGCCACTGCCAGGTTCCCCCCAGCACCAAACCCAGAGCAGCACCTGAGCACAGCTGGATGTGGCCCCCAAAGTCAGAAACAGGAGAAACTCCATAAGGGTTTGGAGAGACCATCAGGGGGACTTGAAAGAAAAGCAAGTCTAGAAAACAGATGGGGGGCCATGTGAGCAACCACAGTGGGGGTCCACAGCTTATCAGAATCCCAAAGGCAAATGGAGCACACCCCAGCTACGCAGCGGAGTCACAGGCAATGGAGGCAGGCACGTTTAAGCACCTCTCCTGGTCCGCCACACCACCAAAGGAGTGCCCCCCCAGCTCCCTCCTTATCTCCCTCCCACCCTCTGCATACTCCCCTTTCCCCTCACCCCACCTCCCTCCCCTCCCAGGCTCACCCTCCAAATTTCCCCCTCCACATCTCTCCCCCTCCCACCTCAGCCTCACCCCTGCATATCTCCCTTCTCCTCTCTCCCTCCCACCGCCTTGCTCCCCTTTACCCTCCACATCTCTCCCCCCTCCCACCTCAGCCTCACCCCTGCATATCTCCCTTCTCTCCCTCCCCACCGCCTTGCTCCCTTTTACCCTCCCAGTTCCCTTCCCCCTCTTCTTTTCCACCCCTCACCCCTCAGCTCTCCCCATCTCCCACCCCTGCATGGCCCCCTCTGCCAGAGCACACAATGGAAATAGCATTGTCCCCCCCTTCAGCTCCTGCCGCCCCCACGCCTGCTTTTACCCCCACCTCACCCGCAGCTGCTGTTTGGTGCAAAGACAGCACTGATCCCCTCCCTGCGCACCCTGCTCTCGGCTGTGTCCTTCTCACCCCATGTCCGTCCTTGCCCGCTCCCCGTCCATTTCTCCCTGCCATGAAGCCTTCAGGGCTACAGGACTCGGAATGCCTCGCCAGGGCTCCTGTCTCCCTGCATGTTCTCCCAGCCCCTGCCCAAGCTCAGAAGCCGCCACTGACCACAACACTCGCGCCCACATCCAGCTGACTCCCCGAGAAAGGGATGTGGGCTCCAACACAAGCTGGTGAAGGACCACTCTGGATGGGGTGGAAGCAAATCTCAGTGTTGGGGTCTTTCTGTTTATCTTGGGGCACCTTGTGGCACCAGGGATCGGCCTCTGTCTTCCTGTGCAGATGGGCTCAGTCCACAGGGTTGTCTCTCAGCCCCCACACTCCCAACTGCTCTCTTTTCTTTTGGGCTTTGGGGTCACACCCAGTGGTACTCAGGGCTTGCCCCTGGCTCTCTGCTCAGGCATCACTCCTCATAGCGCTAAAGGAACCCTATGGGATAGCAGGGATTGAATCTGGGTCTGCTGCGTGCAAGGCAAACACCGTCCCTGCCTGCTATGACTCCGCCCCAGGTTTCTTACACCACATGGGACTGAAGCGACACCCAGAAGGCCTCACAACGGGACCCCTCAGAGCACACGTGCTCCCATCTGTTCACCAAAGCTGTCCACTTCCCTTTACGCCCAGCCCAGCCCTGCCCCTGCCTGAAGCATCCACTTCTGGACACAGCCTCAGAGTGACTGAGTCTGTTGCTTCCTGACCACGAGGAGCTCCCCTCAGGAATGCCTCTGCCCAACAGCTGCTGGGGTGGCCAGGCAGCAGCTCACTGAGACGGACAAAGACCTCACTGAGATGGACAAAGACCAAGTGGCCTGGAGACACAAGACTGCCAGGGAGACCAGGTCCACTGTGGAAGATGAACCACCTTACTCCAGTCTGTGGGGTGGTGGAAGAGGGGGGGGGGGCCCAGAGGCCCAGCCAAGAGGATGCAGAAACTCCTGATGACTCCAGGCCTCAGGCTACCTGTGCCAAAGGAAGTCCTGGTGAGCAGAGGGGCAGCTGCGAGAAGCTCCATCAGGCCAAGGGAACAGCTGGACCCTGAGCACTGACCCCAAACAGACACTGACCCGGAGCAGAGTGTCGCCCATGGGTCAGTTCCCAGGAGGGAGCAGGGACTGGTGTCTGGTCTGGAGCTAGAGCTGGCCCAGAGGAGACAGAGTCCGACATGCAAGAAGAGAGACCTAAATACCACTGAGGTGGGCACCGGGGGCAACTCACGAGGCTGGACACAGCAGTGAGAGAGCAGGATGGGGTTGGTCAAGGATGATAACAACACCAGAAAACTTCAGGACTGTGGACGATCACACCCTCCACCCGCCCCAGGCACCCACAAAGCTTCTACAGCCATTCTGAAGCTTCCCCTTCCCCGATGCTTCATGCCAACCTCCCAAGCTATCGGCGAGTGGCGAGGTCCTGATTCCCAGCAGGCCTCAGGGGAACGTGCCCAGGGCTGAGGCGCAAGGCCTCTTCCAGAAAGAGCCACAGGAGCATCCTTCGCCTCGTCCACAGCAACCTCCTGATTACCCTGAAGGGAAGTCACCAGCCAAATGCAGAACCTCCAGTGCCAAGATGTAATTTGCTAAATCCAATGTAATTTCCTTCTCCCAGTACCTGCTAATCCTGGCTTAGAGTCTCGACAGTTTGCCTGCAGTTGCAAAGAGTCAGGAACAAAGAGGGAGACAAAAAGCTGAAGGTTCCTTAGTGCGATGTAATTAGAGACTGCCTGCTGCAGATCTGGGCCAAGCACTATGAAAGGACCCGTGAGGTCCAGGTTACTGGCGTCCCACCTCTCCTCCAGCCGCAACAGTGGACAGAAGTGACGGGTGCGGGGGATGTGTGGTAAGGACAGGCCGTCGGCAAGAGGACGTCACCAGGAGGTGTTCCATATCTCTCTGAGAAAGGGTCAGGAGGGGCCTGGGTAGGGTCCTTACCTTGCATGTGGCGCACCTGGGTTCAATCCCTGAATCTCTGACATCCATATGGTCCCCCAAGGCTCGCCAAGAATGATCCCTGAGCATGGCTGGGTGTGGCACAAAACAAAACCAACCAAAAAGAAGAGCCGGTGAGGGGCTGGAAGAATAGTACAGTGGGGAGGGCGTTTGTCTTGCACGCCGCCTGACCCGGGTTCGATCCCTGGAATCCCACTTGGCCCAGCCCCCGAGTACTGCCAGGGGTAAGGAAATTCCTGAGTGCAGAGACAGGAGGAACCCTTGAACATGTGAAAAGGGTCAGTCCACCCGAAGTTTGAAGAGGGAATGGGAAAAATGAAAAGCACAGACATGATGGCAAGCAGCAGCAAAAAGCCAGCTGTCCCATTTAAGATACATATCCCTGGGGGCTGAGAGGCAGTACAGGGGTCAGGAGTTTTGGCCTTGCACACAGTCAGCCCAGGTTCAATCCTTGGCAACCCAGATGGCCCCCTGAGCGATTTCCAAGTGCAGAGCAGGAGAAATACCTGAGAATTCCCAGGTGTGGCCCCCAAAGAAAAATAAAAGACTGAAAAAACAAATTTTAAAATATGTATCTTTATAAAAAGCAAATTTATATAAATGAAGAAATTAAGAAAATAAATTTAAAGGTATTTGGAGGACCAGAGATAGTATCACAGGCAGGGGCATTTGCCCTGCTGCAGCTGACCCGGGTTTGATCCCCAGGACCCCCTCTGGTCCCTAAGGAGTGACAGTTGAACACAGAGACAGGAGTAAGCCCTGAGTCCCATCAAATGTGGACCAAAAACCAAACAAACATAAAAATTTTTTAAAAAGCACTTTGAGGTCTTACAGAGAAAAAAAAAAAACACCTCAAAGAACTCCTGAGTCAGAAATTGGTTCTGGTGACTGGGAGGACAAATGGGAAGTTTCCTCTGGGATGTGATGGTGCCACTTTCTCACAAACCAGGGCTGTCCTCGGAATACCGAGACTGGCGAGGGCAGCCCCCTGCGGTGGTGGCAGGTTGCTGGTGACCCTAGAAGGTCTCTCAATAATGAGTCGAGGGAGCCCACTTGACTAGAACTGATGCAGTCAACTCTAACTCGGGGTGAGTGTCCTGTGGCCTGTGGTCCTGGGGTTCTGCACATGCCCCATGAAAGTCTGTGCAGCGAACACTTCCCAGACACAGACTCTGGAGGACCCAAGCCCATTGGAGAAGGAAGAAAGGGCAGGGTCGCATTTAGATGGAGGGCTGGAGCCCCTGCTTCCTGACTCGGAACCCACGGGAGTCAGCATGTCCCTAGACTGTATCTGAGTATTCTAGACAGCGCATGCACGCCCACCCACCTGCCAAACCCCCCGCTTTTCAGGACCATGAATTATGCACAGGATCGGCACAGATTACAGAAGAATGGTATTTATTGCAAGGTTCCATACTTTTCAGGAAGGACATCACCCAATTCCCAGAGGAAATAGGTTCGCCTAGGGGCTATATGCAACTCCATGTTCTTCAGTCCTCTGAACCTTTTCCCAATAGGAAGAATTGTTTCCATGCAGAAATGTTAACTCTACAGGAACACAGACCAAAAAATCCATTGCTTTTCCCACAAAAATGTCCCACAAAGTTCCCAGCTGTCTAAAAGATAATGGAGAGTCTATGGAAGGTTCTGGCCACCAGGAACAAAGATGGCACCAGATTAGCTCAGGCAAAACAGGACATGAAGTTGTGTTTCCTAGGGAACTGCTTGCGTTGACACGACAGCATTCTAAAATCCATCTAAGACAGAATGAAATGACCTTAGCACCATTCCCAAAGAACAGAGCCAAGACAGACAGACAGACAGACAGACAGACAGACAGACACACACACACACACACACACACACACACACACACACGCCAAAATTTCCTATTTGCAGCCAGATGTCTAGGTATTTTCTATGAACGATTCCCTCACTAACCATGTGACAAATTGAGACCCTTTTTGAGAACTTGCAACCATGACTCCTAGATAAATTTTCAACATCGCTCTGGAATTCCCTTCATGAGTCAAATATCTTTACAGCTGAAAAGCAGAGAGGAGAGGGCATGCGTGGGGACAACCACACATGGCTCCTATGTGGTGGATGCTGTCAGAAACTGCCCCTTTGACAGGAAAAAAAACCCAATAAAATAACACCCCATGGTGCTTTACACAGTTTTACAGTAGATTCTTATGAAGGATGGATACTTTTCAGTACTGACTCCCGTGTGCCCATAAAATAAAATGGAGATCCCAAGGTGGGTCAGAAATGTATTTAGTGGGAAACTGTAGCCACACTCATGACACAATGGATGCTGTGCGAGACCCTGGTTTGATCCCTGAGCACTGCAGGGCCATCTCTGGGCATGTACGATCCAGAAGCAGCCGGGGCGGTCCGCAAATCAATAAACAGAGCATGTTTGACTAGTGTCATCTTTAGACCCCTAACCAGAGGGGCCTAATGGTCACTCTGCTCTTGCACCCCAGTTCCATAATTTCTGAGGGCTGTCTGCTAGGAGAGCCAGGATTGTCCAGCCAGGATAGGCCTTATGTCCCTTTCAGGCTAGATCTGGTCTGTTCTCCTTCCCATCCATCTGAGCAGGAGAGGGGGCAACTTCCTGAGCTGGAAGTGCAAGTTGGGGTCACACACTGTCCCTCTGGGATCCCACTATGTCTCCCCCTTCTACCCACCACTCAACGGAGCACTCAGAGGTTGGGTGCTGCCACGGAACTGAAAGTACACAGAGGGGGCTGGAGCAATAGTACAGTGGGTAGGGCATTTGCTATGCGTGCAGTTGCCCTGGGTTTGATACCCAGCATCCCATATGGTTCCCCAAGCACTGCTAGAAGTAATTCCTGAGATCAGAGCCAGGAGTAACCCCTGGGCATTGCCAGGTGTGATCCAAAAACAAAGGTTGGGCACAGACATTGAGGCACTTGCCTTACATGCAGTCGACCCTGGATTCATCCCTGGATCCTGGATATGGTCCCCAAACACTGCCAGGAGTAACCACATAGCCAGGAACAGTGCCTGAACAATGCCAAGTATGCCAGAAAAGCAAAATAAAACCAAAACATTTAAAAATAAATGTGGGCGGGAAAAGGGGACTCTCATACATTGTTGGTGGGAACGTCGACTTGTACAACCTTTCTGGGAAAACAACATGGACATTCCTCCAAAGACTAGAAATTGATCTTCCTTTCGACCCAGCCATACCACTCCTGGGAATATACCCCGGAAGCCAAAAAACACAGAGGAAACACAATCCGCACTTTTATTTTCAAAGTAGCACTATTCACAATAACCAGAATCTGGAAACAACCAGTGTGCCTGAGAACTGATGACTGGATAAAGAAACTGTGGTACATCTACACAATGGAATACTATGCAACTGTTAGGAAAAATGAAGTTATGAAACTTGCCTATAAATGGATGGACCATGGAAAGGATCATTCTGAGTGAAATTAGTCAGAAGGAAAGAGAGAGATATAGAATGACTACATTTATTTGCATGACATAAATATATCATGTGGTCTTACCAAAAGTGGAAATTACCGCAAACATGAGGGAGTCAGAGGTTAGGTAAGACAGAGAAGGGAACATGTGTGAATAAATGTCGAAAGGGCTGATACCAACATAGAACTGAGCATTAAATCCAGGCCAAAAAATGCACATGATGGCTTCTAAGTATATGTAGTGCAACCCACAATGTGTAGGAGAAGGAAGGGGAGAGAGAGGGAGAAAGAAAAGAGATAAAGAACCTGCCATTTAGGCAGGCTATGGGAGGGGGAGGGAATTGGGGACATTGGTGGTGGGAAATGGGCACTGGTGGAGGGCGGGTGCTGGAACACTATGTGACCGAAACCTCTAAACATGAGCAACGTTGTAACTGTATATCTCACGGTGGTATAATAAAATGTTTAATAAAAAAATTAATTTGGGAAGTAACTTCAGTCTTTATCTAGCACCTTTACCCTGAGTGCACCCACAGACCAAGTGGGGATATTTCAAGTGACCCCGGGTGACCAGCCAGCCTGTTTACTCTGGTCCTTCCTGCAAGAGACAATGACAAAAACAGGTCCAGGGGGATTTCCAAACAAATCCACTCTCTGAAAGAAGGTGCATCTTCCTGGTCACAGACTCTAAGTGCAAGAAGGTAAAGGGAAGAAGCTGACTCTGGTATCAGGACACTGAATGTCAAAAGCCCAACCATGAGTAAGTTTGTCATTCCCGGTGCTTTAACAAAATTAAATTTTGGAAAGAGAACAACACAAAGAGCTCAGATGGGGGCGGGGGAACAGGCTGGGTTCAAGTGTAAGACCTGACTGCGGCTGACCCTGCTTCCACCCCGCACGGTGACTCAGCATGCCAAGGAGTGTCCCACACTCTCACGCCCGACACTGGAAGGAGCCCCTGAGCATGGTGGGTTGTGGCCCCAAATTAAAAAAATGGAAACATTAAATCAAGAAGTTAAATGGCTCTATCAGCTGGCATTCCCACCAGCAGGAAGTGAGGGACCCCTCTGCCCCACGTCTACGCCAACACTGATTGTTTTCGTTCCCTGTGATATGTACCAGACAATCTGAACACTTCTCAGAAAACTAGGAATGGAGCTACCGTAGGCTCCAGCAATTCCAATGGAATTCCTTCTTGGCATCTGCCCCAAAGGCCCCCAAAACTTTATTCAGAAAAGACATCTGCACTATTGCAACACTCCTCACAACCGCCCAAATCTGGAAACAACCCAAACGTTCAAGAGTAGATGAGGAAACTATGAGGAAACTATGGAATCGTCCTCGGCTCTAAGAAAAATAAAGCCGTGGCGCTTTGCTGTGGGGCACAGTCGTGGAGCATCTGTGAGTGAAGGCAGAAGAAAAAGGACAGACACAGGTCTGTCACAGGTGGGGTAAAAAGAATGGCACAGGTGGAGTAGAAAGAAAGCCAAAGGGGTAAAAAATGAGGAATAGCAACAGAAACCAAGACCTGGTTACAGGAGAGAGCGCCAGAGAGGAGAATGGGGCGCAGGGCGAGGAGACACTGGGACCAAGTGGAGGGATGGGTGCTTGGGGGGGGGGGGGGGGGGGGGGTGCAGGGATGTGGGCGCTCAGGTGGAGGGACATGGCGCCGGGTGGGGGCGTGGGTGCTCTGGTGGATGGATGTGGGCGCTCAGGTGGAGGTGGGGGGACATGGCGCTCGGGTGGGGGCGTGGGTGCTCTGGTGGAGAGATGTGGGCGCTCTAGCAGAGGGATCTGCATGTGTGACACCCTACCAGTAACTGTTTTGTAAACCACTGACGCTTAAAATAAAGTGTAAAACAAATGTTAAATCCAAAGCAAAGAGCACCAGACAAAGGCACAAACGAGAAACATGATCTCAGGGTGACTGGAGTCCTGTGCCCTGGGGCTGGCAGAACAAAGCGTCCTTTCAGCCACTGCTATCTCATTTTGGGGAGCTTCCCCCCCACAGATCCATTGTTCACTCTAATTATTTTTGGCCTAAACTTGTGAGCAATTATGAAAATCATTAGTAACAATGATTTCGAATCCTAGCACCTTGCTGGGGTAGTATTTCCACATCCCTAGAGCGGGGGCAGAGTCTGTCTCAGCCAGTACAGGACAGCAATGCCTGCAGACAGGGGTCTGATTCAACCTCTGATGCCACAATCCCCAGAGTATGACCTCAGGGGTGAAGGGACGTGCGCTCTCACGGGCATCCTGAGCCAGCAGCCTTCAGAGGAAATGGTCTCGGGCAGTGCACGAAGTGTGGATCCCAGCGGGCAGCAGTGACTGGCATCAGGAACAGGAAAGCAGGCCACAGACGAGAAGCAAGGCTTGAGGCACGCTGGGGAAGCAGAGCCAGCTTCCCACCGAGCACCAAAGACTGTACTTGTGCAAGCCCAGCACGCCAGGTCTCAGGGAAGCCAAGTCAAACAGCTCGGTGCAGAACCGAAAGAAAAGCCAGGAGGGGTCACACCAAGGCCAGGCCATCCCTGCCAGCCTCAGGAGAGAGAACTTCTCTTTAGGAAACTGGCCTGGAACGTCTGCGAAGAACTGGCACCCTTGCCCCCCAAATTTCCATCACTGGACTCGTTTTGTTAATTAAATCACAGTGAGATACACACTTACAAAGATGTTCATGATAGGGTGTCAATCATACAGTGTCCCAGCACCTGTTCCCTCACCACTGCACATTTCCCTCCACCCAAGTCCCCAGTTTCCCTCCCACCCCACTCCCCCACCTGCCCCCGCCCCCATCTGTGTGCTCTCTCTCTCCTCTTGGGCCTTACAGTTTACAATACAGATGCTGAAAGGTTACCAGGTCTATCCCTTTACCTACTTTCAACACTCAATTCCTGTCCAAAATGATCATCCTCAGCTATCACTGCCATACTGGTCTCTTCTCTGTCCTAACTGCCCTTCATTCCCCACACACTCTGTGGAAAGCTTCCAACAAATAATGAGAGAGAGAGAGAGAGAGAGAGAGAGAGAGAGAGAGGGAGAGGGGAGAGAGGGGGAGAGGAAGAGAGAGAGAGAGGGAGAGGGAGAGAGGGGGACAGAGGGAGAGAGAGAGAAAGAGAGAGAGGGAGAGAAAGAGAGGAAGAGGGGGGAGAGAGAGGGAGAGAGGGAGAGAGAGAGAAAGAGAAAGAAAGAGAAAGAGAGAGGGAAAGGGGGGAGAGAGGGGGACAGAGGAAGAGAGAGAGGGAGAGGGAGAGAAAGGGAGAGAGGGAGAGAGAGAGAAAGAGAGAGAGGGAGAGGGGGAGAGAGAGAGGGGAGAGAGAGGAGAGAGAGAGAGAGAGAGGGAGAGAGAGAGAGAGAGAGAGAGAGAGGAGAGGGGAGGAGGAGAGAGAGGAGAGAGAGAGAGGAGAGAGAGAGAGAGAGAGAGAGAGAGAGAGAGAGAGAGAGAGGAGACTCAAACCCAAACAGCTACCCCGGTCTTGTCCCTGCTCCACTGTGTCCTGCAGTCTGCGGACCTAGGGGAACCTTCTTCTCCAGCCCTCGCCATCACTGCCGTTTTACCAGCAGCAACCTTGCTCTGAGCCCACCGACATCTTTTGAACCAGACTCTGTCTTCGGGTTTCTGGTCTTTGTAAAACGTCCCTTCATCATTGTTCCTTTTGTCTCCATCACCTCCCCAGAATGCTCCAGGGTCCGGAAGCAAAAAGCCCAGTCCCACAAAAGGGCCATCGGCCCCAGATTCACATAACAAGGGTCTCAGATCTTTCTAACCACCGTCTACACACCCACCGCCAGCTCCCCTCACTCAGCACTCAGGAAAGGCCCCTCTGGCTGCCTTCACTCCCACCCCTGCCGAGGGTCACGAGCAGCTTAGCTCAGGGGAACCATCTGGATTTGAGTCTAACTCCACCCCTTCAGAACACACGTGAATACTGACAAATTCCTCTAAGCTCAGAGAGCCTGGCTTTCTTCACCTGCATAATAATGCAGAGGTCACCGGCAGTGAAAATCAAATGAGCACCTGTTACATGAACGCTGAGCAGGGGCTGAGAGACGAAACAGCAGCCAACCCAGTGCCGCTCCCAGCACCGGCGAGGGTCCCTGAGGCCTGCCAGGATGATCCCTGAGCACAGAGCTAGGAGGAAGCCCCAAGCACTGCTGGAGTGTGGTCCCAAAACAAGAAGGTGCTTGTGGAAACAGCACTTCACCGTTTCTTTTCGAAGTCTGAAATGAAATTTTTATACACAGAGGCAATGTACAGAGGCGTCGTGCTAATATGAAGGCGTTGAGGGTCGCTGCTGCCCACCTGCCGCTGAAGCCCAGCGCCCTCTCGCCCTGTCCATGGCGAGGTCCAGCACCCCACAAAGAAACGAACATTTAGGCCGCTTCCAGACCTTGGCTGTTCTTTAAGGCAAAACTCCAAGTCCATCTGCCGCTGGAAACTTTCCCCAACTACACCTATGGCTACCTCTTCTGCCTCTGTGCATTTAAATTTCCCAGCATCATTTTGCAGTAAAGAATTCCAGAGGAAAAAAAATTTTGCCCCAAGAATTCCAAAAAAAATTTTCCCCAAGCAATGCTACTTTTATTTTCTTTGATTGGAAACAGGAATTCCGTGGGTGCTTACTCTCCTCTATGCCTTTTTCAGAACTTATTTCAGGGCCCTCAATTAACATAACTAGCCCTCAATGAACACTGCCTCTTGGTCCCAAGCTCAGGAATCTCTTCTTATTCCAAACATGAGTTTTCTCACGTACTTATCTGGAACACCTTCTATTGGCACATGGTGTCATCGGCATAGAAGCTCTGGTTCCAGTCAAACTGGGAAGGACGGGAATCCGATTTTGTATTAGTTTCTCGTCCATCCAGGTTCCATTCCAACAGGTTTCAAGCCCAACTGCAAATGAGACTGAGCTTTGAACTTTTGCCAACTCTTCCTCCCCAGCCCGTACTTCTGTGTTCTGGTTTAGGAGCTGGGCGTCCTATGCTGCAGTAAGGCCTGAGGAGCAGCTCAACGCCAAGCACAAAGCTCAGACCAACAGATTCTTCAGGCCTGATGCCAGGCTTGTGGACGCCATGACACCGTCCAGTCTTTCTGTCTCCAGGTTAATAAAAGCCCCAAAGGCCCCTTCCCTGCACTTCATCTTCCACAAGCCTAATCCCAGTTCTTGCTGCCCTTCTCCCAACCTGGGCCCCTCAGCCACCAATTCTGTTACAAACCCTGCAGAGAAGCAGTTCCCCAGAGGCGGGAAGGGCTGGTGAGGGAGTGAGCCTCCACCCGGGCTGGGTGATTCATGTTCACACCTGCTCTCAGCTATTCCATTTTTCTGGTTTTTTGTTTTGCTTTTTGGACCACACCTGCGATGCTCAGGGGTTACTCCGGGGCTCTGCACTCATAAATTACTCCTTTTATGAGAGATTAATTTGAGCATCTCTGCTAAAAACTGAGTAGAAGTCCACTCCATTTAATAAGTTCATAAGTGTAACAATTAACACAGATTACCCAACTCATAGTCACAACCCAGTAAAAAGATTATAAACTTTAGCAATACCATTCTGAGATTCATTTTCTAATAAGCAATACATTAGTGCCTGCTAGGGGAGCAGGCATGGGGATGGGGGTGATGGGAAATAAGGAGATTTGGTGGTGGTTAGGGAACACTGGCGGTGGGACTGCTGTTGGAATACTCAATGACTGAAACACTGACTGTGCTGTGAACAACTTTGTAAATCATGGTGTTTAAATAAAATTAAGAAAGAAAGAGAGCAAGAGAAAGAGAGCAAGAGAAAGAGGGGAGAGAGAGAGAGAAAAGAGAGAGAGAGAGAGGTTACTCTGAGGGAACATATGGGATCAAACCTGGGTTGGCCATGTGGAAGACAAATGCCCTACCTGCTGTACTATCACACCAGCCCTTCAGCTATTCTTTATAGGTGCTCAGAACCACAGGACGGCTGCCAGACAGACAGTCTCTGAAATGCACTGGGCAGCCTGTTCCAATCTGGGGGGCACTTCAAGGCTTGTCTGAATGAGGCAGAAGAGAATTTGATTTCAATGGTCCAAGGACAGAAGAAGCTCCGAACTGACCAGGCAAAGAGAGGTCCCAGGGGAAGGGCAGAGGGATCAGTCCTGCTTCTCACAGGCCTGGAACAACCCCTGCCAGCAGGAAATGGGGGGCAACTTCTATAGAGAACCTAATGGTCACATCCAAGACCTAAGAACAGTGTTATACATGGGCCATTCCAACCAGTCTGCTACTTGCCTGAATACACACTCCCCAGCGAAACTCATGGGTCAACAGTGTGTCCACACCTACACACACAACAGACAGAAGCAGACACATATACACACACGTACATACACATATGCATATACAGAGACACACAGAGACACAGACACACAAATAACCTAGACACACACAGACATGCAGATACACAGACACACAGAGACACATACATGCACAGACACACACGCATAAACAGACACAGAGACATGCGCATACTACAGAGACACAAAGACGCCTGCGAACTCATGTATGCACACACACTCACACATCCCTATGTACACTCACCCCGTCTGACCACATACACTCACATCCCTATGTACACTCACCCCGTCTGACCACATACACTCACATCCCTATGTACACTCACCCCGTCTGACCACATACACTCACATCCCTATGTACACTCACCCCTTCTGACCACAGTTTACATTTTCTTCTGCCCCCCCCCACCCCCTTAGTTTGGGGGACACGCCTGGTGGTGCTCAGGAGCAATGCCTCCTGGCTAAGGGCCAGTCCTGGCAGTGCTCAGGAGACATAGAAGAAGGAACCAGATCTAGGCCTTCTGTAGGCAAGACATGTGCTCAGCCACTGAGGTCTACAGCCCAAAGCTTCATTCTTAGGCACAGAACAGCCCAAGACAGTAAGCCGAGAGGAAAGTCTGACAGAAGACAGAGACTAAACTGGAGACAGAGGGAGAAAATACTCAGACATGACTCCGGAAGAACAGAAAACTTCAGTATCATTAAACCCTTAGAGTGGGTGGGAATGTCGAGCTGGCACAGTCTTTTTGGAAAACAATATCGACATTCCTCCAAAGACTAGAAATTGAGCTCCCATTTGACCCAGCCATACCACTCCTGGGAATATACCCCGGGAAGCCCAAAACACACAGCAGCAACACCATCTGCACTTTTATCTTCATAGCAGCACTATTCACAATAGCCAGAACCTGGAAACAACCAGTGTGCCCGAGAACTGATGACTGGATAAAGAAACTTTGGTACATCTACACAATGGAATACCATGCAGCTGTTAGGAAAAAATGAAGTTATGAAATTTGTCTATAAATGGATGGACATGGAGAGGATCATTTTGAGTGAAATTAGCCAGAAGGAAAAAGACAGATATAGAATGACTGCATTTATTTGCATGACATAAATATATGTGTATATATATATGTATATATATACACATATATATATTATGATACCAATATCCAAGGTAAGGCAAACATGAATCAGGAGGTCTTGTCAAAGGTGGAATCTACCACAAGTGTGTGGGAGTCAGAGGTTAGGTAAGACAGAGAAGGGAACAGTGTGCCAATAATCATCGAAAATGATAATATCAGCCTAGAATTGAACATTGAATATAGACAAAAACATACACGGATAACTTCTAAATGTATATATTGCAATCCACAATGTGTAAGAGAAAAAGAGAGAGAGAGGGAGAGAGGAGAGAGGGAGAGAGAGAGAGAGAGAGAGAGAGAGAGAGAGAGAGAGAGAGAGAGAGAAGAGATAAAGAACCTGCCATAGAGGCAGGCTAGGGGAGGGGGAGGGAACCGGGTAGTTGGTGGTGGGAAATGGGCACTGATGGGGGGAAGGGTGCTGGAACACTGTATGACCAAAAACCAAACATGAACATCTTTGTAATTGTACCTCTCACGGTGGAATAATAAAATATTTTTTAAAAACCCTCAGAATGATTAAAAAGTAGCAGATTCATTCTATGGGAGGCTATTTTGAAGAAGGAACAATTAGAGAACAGAAAAGAACTCTCAGAATACAAAACCACGACTGTTTGTCTGTTTTGTGGGTGCCAGGGATCAACACAGGGCCTCACACATGCCAGGTAAGAGTTCGACCACTGAGTGCCATAACCAGCCACATTTGAGATTTTAAAATAGATAATATGATCGTAGGAGACTATTACCCAAGCGAAGGGCCTCCAGCCCAGCACTCCTCAACTCCTTTCTCCCGGTGGCCTTCTTTTAACCCCTTTCCTCCTGCTCCCGCTGCCTGGGTTCCTGGTTTCATGCATTGCTCTGTAATTTTCATCTGTGGGCCTTGGAATATCCTGGGTGCTAACTGGAGGCAAACAGCCCTCAGGCTGAGAGGCGTAGCACAGTGGGGGGACGCCACACTTGAGAGCTGGCGCTTACTGTGCCCCCAAAACATAGAAACAGCTACATTCTCAGGAACCAATACTGCCTCAATGTTTTTTAATAAAAGGAAAATAAATTAAAGCACATGAACCTTTAAGGAAGACAGAGAAGAAAAAAAAAGAATAATTCAGAGGAACAACCCAGGGCTTCCAATGAGCAGATATTAGAAAGAGAAAGGAGAATATGATAAAAGGTAGAAGTAGAATAAGAAGTTTCTAGACTGATAATTAATTAGAAGGACCTAAAAAATTCCCTTAACAGTTCATGAGCAAAGACTTCCCAAAGCAGCTGATTCTCTGAATGACCAGACCGAGGAAAGAAACAGACTGGGAGCTCCCGGAGGGGCCAGGAAGGAGCCAGGCCATGTGCGCTGCCGTTATCAATGTCAGACACAACAGAAGGGGAGCCGGGGGAGATGCTCAAAGGCTGGGACACACCCCAGAATGCGCAAGACCCCAAGTCCTGGCACTGCCTGGCTCCCAGAGCACTGTGGGCCTGCGGCTCTGCCTGGCTCCCAGAGCACTGTGTGTGGGGTCCTCTGATGCCGAGCAGCAGTGGAACGTACAGTCCAACATGACCACACAGTCTAGGCAACCCTGACCCCTCTCCATAAAATAAACATACAGGAACACAGGCCACGGTCGGTCCGAGTCCCTCTCCACTAGCCTGTCACATCAGCAGCTCTTGCATAGTGACTGATGCTCAGGATGGCAAATGGCAGCAGCCTCGGGGAACAGGTGGGAGAGACTGTTCCAAGCAGAGAAGCCACGTCTGCAAAGGCCAGGCAAGTGGAAGAGTCAGACCCTGCGGGTCGCGGCTCCTTATCTGATGTTTGCCCGGAGACAGAAGAGGCCTGTGTATCAATCTCACGCCAAGCCCCCCCCCACCCCCCAAGAAAGCCACACACAGCAAGATGGCACCAGGGGGGGTTAACGCAGCATTTCTCAACAGGGGACACACGGTAGTTTCTGTTCATTGATGTCTTTCCCCTAGACTCAAACTGCTTCCAAACTGCATTTAAGACCAAACCTATATATTAAAAAGTGCCCGGGAGGTAGGGAGGTGGCTCCCTATGGCTGAGCGCAGACTTTTGCACTCAGGGGCCCTGGGTTTGGTCCCTGGTGCTGTATGCCCACTCCACCAGCATGGTCACTAGCACAGAGCTGGACACAGGCCCTGAGCACTGCTGGGTGTGGAGCTCAATAATCAGCAAGCCTGGGGCCAGAGACCGTCCAGTGGGCAAAGGCTTTACTTTTGCAAATGGCTGACCCAGGTGTGATCCCCAGGACCCGATAGATCCCTCGACCTCACCGGGATTAACTTCTGAGCACAGAGCCAGGGGTCAGCCCTGAGCACTGCCAAGTGTGGCCCCCACCAAAGTAGTGATAACGATAACAATAGTAAACAAATCAGTAAAGCAGCATCCATGCCGGGTTAAGCAGGTGTCCCTCCTGAACACGAATCCATGCCGGGTTAAGCAGGTGTCCCTCCTGAACACGAATCCATGCCGGGTTAAGCAGGTGTCCCTCCTGAACACGAATCCATGCCGGGTTAAGCAGGTGTCCCTCCTGAACACGAATCCATGCCGGGTTAAGCAGGTGTCCCTCCTGAACACGAATCCATGCCGGGTTAAGCAGGTGTCCCCTCCTGAACACGAATCCATGCCGGGTTAAGCAGGTGTCCCTCCTGAACACGAATCCATGCCGGGTTAAGCAGGTGTCCCTCCCTGAACACGAATCCATGCCGGGTTAAGCAGGTGTCCCTCCTGAACACGAATCCATGCCGGGTTAAGCAGGTGTCCCTCCTGAACACGAATCCATGCCGGGTTAAGCAGGTGTCCCTCCTGAACACGAATCCATGCCGGGTTAAGCAGGTGTCCCTCCTGAACACGAATCCATGCCGGGTTAAGCAGGTGTCCCTCCTGAACACGAATCCATGCCGGGTTAAGCAGGTGTCCCTCCTGAACACCTACACTTGAATAAACGAACTGGACAAGAGGCTGGACCGCTTCTATCTGGACAGCAGCCTGACCGGGGAGAGGTCTGCCTCTGTCCTTGCCACCCCAGCTGCCCTTTCCAAACCTCCTCTCTCCTGGGTTCTCTGGAGGCCTCGTCCGGCTTCTGAGCAGTCCAAAGGCCGGTCCCATTTAAGCGTGTTCAGCTTTCTCAGTGCCCCAGACTCAAGACCTTTTGTCCTTCTGCTTTGGTCTTGATGTGCTCGGAGTGTCAGAGAAGAGACAGACACAAAGGAAAAAGAGAGTATACAGCTTCTATATTCACCGCAGCAATATTCACAGTAGCCAGAATCTGGAAACAACCTGAGCACTCTAGAACAGATGACTGGATAAAGAAACTAAGGTACAGCTACACAATGGAATACTATGTAGCTGTCAGGAAGAAAGAAGTCATGAAATTTGCCTACAAATGGATGGACATGGAGATTATCATGCTTAGTGAAATTAGTTATAAGGAAAAGGACAAATGTAGAATGACTGCATTCACCTGTAGGATATAAATATATACCAGTGTGCTACAAATTGTTAGAAATGGTAATGCCAGACTGGAGCTGAATATTGAATGTAGGCAAAGGAATTTACATGATAACCCCTAATGTATGATAGCAAACCACAATAACCCCTAATGTATGTATAGCAAACCACAATGTGTAATAGAAGGGGAGAGAAGAGAAGAGAGAGAGAGAGAGAGAGAGAGAGAGAGAGAGAGAGAGAACGTGCCTGCCATAGAGGCAGGCTGGGGAAGAAGAGGGAGGGAATCGGGAACTTGGTGTTAGGAAGGGTGCACTGGTGAAGGGAATCGGTGCTGGAACACTGTGTGACTGAAACCCAATCATAAACTGCTTTGTAACGGTATATCCGCAGTGTTAGAATAAAAAAATTGAAATTAAAAAGAAATATACTTAATATGAATGACAAAAGAGAGTGCAGAGACCACTGGGGGCAATTGGGAGGCACGTGCGGGGGGGGTGGGAAGCTGTGCCCCAGCTTCATGACAGCAAATGGCGATGCCAGGGGACAAGCAGTCGCCACAGGCAAGGCTGTTCCGGAGCAGGACCCAGGCCGGAAGATAAACTGGGGCCTAAGTGTGATCCCATCACCACTACCAGCCACTCATGCGGGGCGCTGGGGTGTCAGCAGGCCGCCTTGGAGGGCCAGAGTCTACAGGGAAGGGGACAAATGGTTTGTCTAGGGGTGAGATTGTGCCACCTCCTGTGGGACTCTCTGGGACAGAGCGACGGCCACGAGAGAGGCAGCGGGGCGCAGGTAAAGAGGCTCGAATGATGCAGGCAGGGCTGTCCCACCGCATGCTCGGGACATGCTTCCCCAGCGCCTTGTTTATGCAGCTGTTCCCAAACTCTGCTTCTCTGTTTATTTTTGTCCTTAGAGGAAGCGGAGAAGAGGGTTCTGCCTATTAGCCAGTGGGGAGATCAAAGGGTTGCCAGCCCCCAGCCCGCGGGGGTATCCCACTAAAGCTTCCATCTGAGCCAAGATCAAAACAACCTCCGGGGGCCCTCAGACCCGCTCCCAACCCTGCAAGCCTCCCGGGCACCTGTTGGAATCTTCCTTTCACTATGCGCACCAAATGGGCTGGCCCGGTGGCCCCCTGGGAACTGGCCACAGCAGCTAGGCTCTCTCCAGAGATAAGTGATGAAGTCAATGATCTCGCATTGAATGCCCGTGTCTTTAGGGGACAAGAGCCCCGCAGGTCCCCAATGCCACCAAAGGGAACAGTAGCTCCCAGCTCAGGCTCAGAACCATGAGGAACGTTCTCTGCCTGCCAATGGGTCAGCCTTGAGAAGGCCCTTCTGTGCGTTTGCTCTTCGTATCCATCATGCCACCCCCTTCCCGAGTTCTCATCACCCCCACCCAGGCCAGGAGTGACAGCTACTCCCGGCGCCATTTGAGTTGGCACGGGACATAGGCCTGCCCTTGTAAGTCATGAATGGAGCCTTGTTCCTCTGGGCGCGCCCGCAATGCCCTGTCCGTGTGCCCGGGGTTTCTTCAGGATGTGGCAATCACAATTGTCACCCAAGGGGCCGGGTGGCAGCAAGGTTGCTGGCGATGGCTCTCCTTGGAGGAAATTTCAAGGTGAGATCCGCAGTCCTGGAGATGCAGACCAAGCCTTGATCCAAAAGCGGTTCCGGTCTCAGCCCCACTCCAGGCTTCCTCTCTCAGTCTGTACCTTCAGAAAAGCACAACCTGGCCCCCTGTTCCCGAACCCACCTGCAGGGGCCACGTGGAAGGTGGGGAGCTACAGTTCTGCTTTTGCAAATTCATTTCAGATCTGCAGCTGGGAATGCAAATCCCATTCTTTGGCAATCCTATGGGCAACATCAAAAAATGGTGAGGGGTGGAGTGATAGTCTAGAGGGGAGGGCGTTTGCCTTGCATTCGACCAACCCATGTTCGATCCCGGCATCCCATATGGTCCCCTGAGCACAGCCAGAAGTAATTCCTGTGTGCAGAGCCAGGGAGTAATTCCTGAGCATCGCCAGGTGTGACCCAAAAAGCAAAAAAAAAAAAGGTGAGAGACAGTGGTGGCTGTGTGACTGGCAGCCTACTGCTGGCCTGGCGTGCAGAGCCTGGTTGCTGAGAGAAAACAGGGAACCTGCCTAGGGACGCTGGCAGTAACACCCAGACCAAACCGGAAGTGACCTTCAAACAGTCCTGTGACCGAGATAGCTTAGAGCTAGAACACATGCATTGTGTGCATAAGACCCTGAGTTAACTCCAGTACAATCCACCCAGCACCACGGGCTGGCCCTGAGGTCCACAGCAGCAACGCTCAAGAAGCATCACACTGCTGGCACTAGGACCGGACCACTTGGTCACTAGAGAGGTCCCAGGTCCTGGGCGAACTGCTTGGGGAGACATGAATGAATGACTAAGGGAATGACTCTCTTTCCAGGGACAAGAGACAAGGAGCACTCAATGCCTATGACAAAAATTAAGTTTGTAGGGTTGAAGAGACAGCGCAGTGTTCATTAAGGCACTTGCCTTGCATGGAGAAAACTGCTTCAATCCCCAGCCCTGCATGTAGCCCCCCAAGCACTACCAGGGACGGACCCCTGAGCACAGCCGGTGTCAAATGTAAGGTGGCAAAACACTGCTCTGTTCCCTGACATCATGTAGTCATTGTTTAGCAGTGGTTGAGAGTCGGACATGTCCACGCCTGCACGGGTCACCGCTGAGCTGACTTGGCCCGTCACGGCCTGGGTGGGGAGCATGAGCTGCCTCCGGCAGGGACGCCCGAGCGCCTGAAGAATTGGTCCCAACTTACACGCTCGCTAATGAGGAACTCAGCGCTCACCCCAAGCCTGTGTTTCACCAAGCTGCCGTGATTACTGTGAGAAGCTGTTTTTCACAGAGTCCCGAAAAACACCCAAGACTGAGAGCCAAGCCTCCCGACCCCCACAGCCATCATTTCATCCCGCATGTCACTGGCCTCCCACGTAAGGGAAGACCACGTCTTCTAAACACATTTGCTTCCATCGTAGACCTCTATCTTTCGACCTCCCTACAGCCAGGAAGCAGGTACTACGGGCTCTGCCAGGTAAAACTGTGTTTGCCGGACCCTCACCCTTCTCCGCCAGCTTCTCTCTTCCCGTTTCGCTCTCACCAACTTTCCCTCTAGACTGGGGCAGGATATCACAGCGAGGAGGCCTTGCCTTGCACACAGGTTCGATTTCCCGGCATCCCAATGGTCCCCGAGCACCATCAGGTGTAATTCCTGAGTGTAGAGCCAGGAGTAACCCCTGAGCATCGCTGGGTGTGACAAAAAGGAAAAAAAACCATTTTCTCACTAGACTGTATTATTTGCACTTTCCCATTAACTCCCAAAAGGATGGTTGGCTCCCTGCTCAGCCACACTGAGGGACGTGGACACACCCATTGTTGACCCAGGCCCCTTATCTCTGAAGGCCTTTTCCCACTCCCCTGGATGCTCATCCAGGGGAGCTCATTGGGATGAGCTCTGGGCTCACACCTCGCCCCTAGATGTCATACTCCCCCACCTCATTCTCTTTTCTTTTCTTTTTTCTTTTTTTTTTGTCGCTAGAAGCAGGATCTATTGTGGCAGGGTGTGCCTTGGCACAGGGGTCTGGGGGCAGGGTAGTCCCAAAATTCTCAGGAGGGCAGTGTTGCTGTTCGCCAGGATGCTCCACAGTCGTCCGGGTGAACCGCTTCTCAGCCCTGCACCTGCATTAGACTCGGTACAGTCCCGCTCTGGGACAGGAGATCTTTCGGTGCTCAGGGGACTTGAACCTAGCCTGGCACAGAGCCTCAATTGCACATTCCTTGTTCTGCAGTTTGGTGCAGGTGGGCACGATGACTAGGCCAATGCAGGCCCTGGCCATGGTGTCCTGGGGCTTTCCAAAGCCGCCCCACCCCCCCATACCTGTTTGGAACAGGCGACTGAGGGCAGAGCGGAAAGTCCACTGCAAAGGACTATCCCCAAGTTTCCTTAGAAAGGCGTGTACCGGCAAGGAGGCTTCTGGTGTCTGCAGTCATGAGACCAGGCCCCTGGAGCAGGAGCTCCCCTGGCTAACCCACTCAGCCTTGGAGACTCCACTCCAGGCTTCCTCACCCACAAACCCACCCCAGACCTTGCCTGCTGCCTCCCTACACACATGGGTGCAGCTCTGGAACACCGAAGGGGTGGCACAGACGGCTGCCGGCACTGCAGGGCCCAGAGCCCTTTATCCCCAGCATTGAGCCACCAGCCTGGTTGGCCATGAATCACAGGGAGGGGCTCGGGGGACACCGCCCTCAGACACACACAAACACACAAATAGAAGAATAAAAAAGAATCTCTAATATTTGTGCAGGATATTTCTGGCCAAAATTAAAAAAAAAGAAAAAAAAACCAAGTGAAATACTTTACCCAGGGGCCCATCGCAAGATTAAAGGTCAATTCTACCTACCCCAAATCACAGTCATCCAGATCATTTCCTATGCAAGCAAGCACATCAGTATTTTTATTTCCAAATGGATCGCGCTTCAAGGGCTCACTCAACGTTTTTAGAGCATTTTCTGAGTCACTCAGTGCTCCAGAGACTCTCTTGAAAGGTGTCTGATACCCACAAATGCCTTCCCCACTCACTTCCTCTGGCTGCTTTGGGCTCATCTCAAAGAGACCTTTTGCTTTTGTGTGTTTCGGGGCTGTGGAGAGTCATACTCAGGGGCTACTCCCGCATTGTGCAGGGGACCCTGAAGTGGTGGAGACTGAATCCAGGTCTCCTGTATATAAGACATGATGAGGTCAACCCCATGGCTCTCTGCTGGCCCCATTATCCTTTCAAAACGTAAAATAAAGGATGCTACAATTATCCAATCATCAATGTAACAGCAAGTTGATTTTCCTAGTTTCCCTAGAGAATAGGGGAAACTAACCTGCATGTCCCTGTGCTGGGGAAAGGAGGAAAGGAAGGAATGGCAGGTGCAAGTGTCAGGTCACAGGACTACCCCCCAACGCCTTGCTGGAAACTCTTTCTCCACCTTCCTGTTGGGTACATTGTGGGCGGAAGGTTCAGCGATTTGGGAGAATCATTGTCTACAACTGGTCATTCAAATCCCATATCCGGCAATACTCCGCGTCCCTCTTCAGATACCAGCAGATTCTATTACCCCAATTCCTTTGTCCTATCTAAGCCGTTATGAGGAGTTGCTAGGCACCACTTAACAGCTGCGTCCACCCCCTCTCTCCCCAACCCCACACTGCTCCACTCCTGTCCTGCAGATTAGCTTGAAATGAGCGATTATCCCTCTGGCGAAGCACAAACAGGAACTTAGAGAACTTGAAGAAACAGAATCACAGACAGTTAAATATAAATAAATAGGACCTTCAATACAAGGATTCCTATACCGAAGTGGATCATTCCAGAGGATGAAGCCCATCGCTTAAGTGCGACAAGCAGCCTCGGATATGCTCTGGGACCAAAACTAGAAGATAAAAAGAGTGTGGGGGTGGGAAAGCAGCGTCTGGGCTGGAGGAGAGCTCAGTGCTCAGGAGTCTATGTCCTGCATACTCGAGGACCCAGGCTCAATCCTCCCACGCATGACCTCCAGGTAAAGCCTTAGTGCCACCCTGCACCCACCCCTACACAGAGAAACACACAGACACACACACAGAACCCTCTGTGCCAAGCACTGAATTGTCCAGTCTGCTGGATGACTGGGAGCACTCTTGGGGTGCCGGGAGCATTACCTGGGGGTCCCCCATCCCTGGGGGATTCCCAGCAGCAACATCTGAAAACTACATGTCAAGAGATCTTCTATAAAGAAAACCAGCAGACCCCACAGACTGGGAGAGAATATCTTCCCACCAATCATCTGACAAAGGGTTAATATCCATGATATATAAAGCACTTATAAAAATTAACAAGAAAAAAAAACAACCCATCCAAAACTGAAGAGAAGAGATAAACAGCAACTACCTCAAGGGAGATACAGAGATGACCAACGGGTATATGAAGAATTGTCCTGCGACCCTGATGGTCAGGGAAACGAAAATCAAACCACCAGTGAGATGTCAGCTCATGCCAGCACATCAAGAACAAAAGCAGTCAGTGTCGGTGTGGTGTGGGGGGGAAGTAGCCTCTGTGCACAGCCTGGGGGGGGTGTAGATGGCTTTAACCTTTCGGAAACCAATAAAGACACGAACACTGAAGACTGAACTTCCATATGACCCAGCAATTCCACTTCTTGGCATCTACCTCAAGGGACCAAACACTCTATTCTTGGCAGGCGCTGGCGCTCCTGTGTTGATTGCAACGACGGTCAGAATCTGTAAATATAGGGCCAGAGTGACAGTCCTTGGCTAGGCTAGGACACTCGCCTTACACGCAGCTGACCTGGGTTTGATCCCGCACACACCCTTCCGGCCCTCCAGGAGTGACTCTGACTGCAGGGTCAGGAGTAAGCCCTGAGAATCGCCAGGTATGCTCCCCAAAAACCAAAACCAAAGATCTGGAAATAATCTAAGGGTTTAACATGACTGGAGTTAAAAAACTACGCCTCATAGGGGTGGAGTGATAGTACAGCGGGTAGGGCGTTTGCCTTGCACACGGCTGACCCAGGTTGGATCTCTGACTTCCCATCTGGTCCTCTGAGCACAGCCAGGAGTGATTCCTGAGTACAGAGCCCTGAGCATTGCTGGGTGTGACCCCCAAAAATAAAATAAAATCTATGCCTTGTAGACACAATGGAATACATGGAAGCTATGAGAAAAGATGGACCCATGTAATCTGCCCCTATGAGCATCATGTTCAATGAAGTGAGACGGAAGGAGACGGACAGATACAGACCTCTCAGATATGGGATATCAAGACACATAGTGAGGGGAGCAACGGGTGGCCAAAGGCAGGAGAGCTGGTCTACAGAGCTGAGCTTACCATGATGGGGGAACAGCAGGGAGCTGAGGGGGCCAAGTGGGGACAGTGGTGGAGGGCGTGGGGCTGGAACGCTGTATGCATAAGCTCTTATCAACGGTATAAGAGTGGGGGGGACCTCTGGCTGTGTGTTTAATATCCATCATCCACTCTACTCCAACAATATGCGGGGCACAGAGATGAGGAGAGCAGAAATACTCAAGCACTGTCTTGCGCTCCTGACCCCATTTTGCCTGAGAAACGCCATACAAATGAGCACTGCCATGCGCGTCCCACCTTCGATTTTGAAGGTTTGATCACAGGCAGCTGCAGACACTTCACGTTTGCCAAATTTCCGCCACCCTCCACATTCTATAATGGGACCTCAATAGGGTTGCAGACCCACGGAGTAAGAAACTTTGGAGCTAGGGATAGCCCCAATAGCTCTTCCCTCTGGATTCCTGCTGGCGGGTTTTCCGATGCCTGGTGGGAGACAGGTATGCTCCATGGGCTTCCGTCGACCCTGGGGGCGGGGGGTAGGATTCTTGAGCTCTCTGCACTTGTGCCATGATCCCAGGCGCATCCCAGTGCCTGGCCTGGGTTCACAGCAGAGAAAGAGCCCAGGAGCTTATTCAGCACCCACCTGAGAAGCCGGGCCGCCAGCCCCATGTGCACATCCCTGGCCTTCCTCCCTTTCCCTCTGCAAATGGAGTTCACGCTTTTAGGTCCCCTTTAAACAGAAAGAAACATGCACCTCCAGGCATGGATGGAGCCCCAGAGGCTCCCAAGATTAGGGGTAACCACAACTATTTCAGGGTGGACCTGAAGCTAAAGGAGAGGGGTGGTGTGGGAAGGCAGGAATCAAGATGAGATTCTGGGCAGTTTAGTCGCTGCGGCGCCTGGCACGAGGCCCAGGGCATCACACAGGCTGAGCCTGGCCCAGATAAGTGTTATTTATGGGTTTGGGGACCACATCCACCTGTGTTCAGAGGCCACTCCCCATTTGGTGCTGGAGTGGGGGTTGCCCCCAGCAGTGCTGGAGGGGCCCAGAAGGTGCCGGGGATCAAAGCCAGGCCCCCACAAGCAAAGGATGTGTTCAGCCGTCTGCACCTACCCTACTCCCAGACCCTACACCTGTTTCATATTGTTGAGACCTGTTGTGGGCCGCACCAGTGGAGCCTGATGGCCCAAAGAGTGAACCCAGGGTCTCCACACATGCCATGCATGTGCTCTACCAAGTCTCCACTCTCTGAGAAACTGGTGACCTCGAACAGGGGTCAAGAAGTGAACTTCCAGAAGAAGCTTTCTGTTTCCTAGACTGAGTGTAGAGGACCCAGTACAGAGCTCACAGACATTTTATAAGTGTTATTATCCACATTATTTGTTATTTTTTTTTGGTTTGGAGGCTGCAGCTACAGTGCTCAGGGCTTACTCCTGGCTCTGCGCTCACTCCTGTAGGGGACGGGGCAACCCTATGAGGCGCTGGAGATCGAACCTGCATCAGCCATGTGCCAGGCAAGCTCCCTGCTTGCCACCCCATCTTCCCAGTCCAACATTCATATTTTTAAAAAGACATGAATAAGGCAAACTATTTAAACAGCATCCACCCTGCGCTAAAAATAAAGTAATCCTGCACACAATGGAACCTCAAGAAGAGCACATAATAGACAGGACTGTCCCTATCCGTGGCTCCCTATGTATGTCCAAATGTGAAAGCGTTTAGCAGGACTTCAGCTAGGGAAGAACTTTATACAGCTCCCTAGGGAAAAACTTCCCATCTTCTTAGGAGACCTTTGCCAGCTGGAAATAAAGATCGAGGTCAGGAAAATCAGCCCTAAAAGAATCAGTGCAGAGACACACCCTGGCCATGATGTGTGCACATCTGTAGCTGGTGTGCTCAGGAAAGGTTGCACATTAAGTGCTCCACATGCCGGGCTGGCTGCTCTGAGCCCACTCACTCTGCTGCAGGGCCAAGTGGGGCAGCAAAGCTGCCAGCACGGCCCTTTGGTGCATGTGGATGGCACCGGGGATCAAACTCCAGGCCTTGCACTTGCAAGACAGACTCTTCTAGCCACTGAACCATCCCCCTGTGTCCCCCAGAAAAATAACTCTAGTGCTGCCAAAGTTGCATCGGCTCATCACCACTAAGAAATCCTTGAGGCATCTAAGTTCCAGATGATAAGGTATAGGTAGGCTCCTCCACCCACTCATTTTTTCTACTGCTCATTTCATTTATTATTTTTGTTGAGGAACCAGGGATGACCATACTGTTAATTAATCACACTTTTCATTCAGACATCATTCCAATACCAGAAAAAAATTCTTCCCCCAACCAAAGTCCCAAGGACCCCATCCAACTGTTCCCAACTCCACCAACTAAATCTCAGTTCAATAGACAAAACCCTCCAATTTGCCCACAAATTTTGAGCAGTTTTCCTGTTGTTGGCTTGTTCCCTGATTAGCAGTGTGGAAATCAGAGGTTATTCCTTCAGAAGGTTCATCTCTATACACCCACATCACGTCTGCTCTTCTCTTCCCAACCCTCCCAGGAAGACGGCTCCCCTCCGTGATTTCCTCACCTGTTCGAGGAAAAGAGAAAGAGCATCAACTGAGGTAGGAACTAAATAGTTCAGTCACGGAAGGCTCTGAGAGCTAAGCTTGGGTACTGAGTAACTAGAGTCGGCTATTCATACTGAGTAACTAGAGTCGGCTATTCATACTGAGTAACTAGAGTCGGCTATTCATACTGAGTAGCTAGAGTCGGCTATTCATACTGAGTAACTAGAGTCGGCTATTCATACTCAGTAACGAGAGTCGGCTATTCATACTGAGTAACTAGAATCGGCTATTCATACTGAGTAACTAGAATCGGCTATTCATACTGAGTAACTAGAGTAGGCTATTCATATTGAGTAACTAGAGTCGGCTATTCATACTGAGTAACTAGAATCGGCTATTCATACTGAGTAACTAGAGTCGGCTATTCATACTGAGTAACTAGAGTCAGCTATTCATACTGAGTAACTATCGCTTTCAACTGAGTAACGGAGTAGGCTATTCATACTGAGTAACTAGAGTCGGCTATTCATACTGAGTAACTAGAGTCGGCTATTCATACTGAGTAACTACAAGTCGGCTATTCATACTGAGTAACTAGAGTCGGCTATTCATACTGAGTAACTAGAGTCGGCTATTCATACTGAGTAACTAGAGTTGGCTATCATACTGAGTAACTAGAGTCGGCTATTCTATGAGTCTGATTCATACTGAGTAACTCCTGAACAGGATTAGCAGAACACTAGATGAAGGACAGCCATGCGAGCAAGCAGGCTTCCGGAAAGGATTCAGCACAATCGACCATATCCACACAGTAACCAAGCTCATCGAGGTTTGTAGGGTGTACAAGATGCTGCTCTGTCTCACGTTCATTGATTTACAGAAAGCCTTTGATTCTGTGGAGACTGAAGCAGTCATCGAAGCCCTAGCCAAACAGGGTGTTCAAACCCAATACATCAAGATCCTTCGTGAGCTGTATTACGGATTCACCACCAGGATCTCACCATTCTACAAAGAAGTGATCATTGATGTGAAAAGAGGGGTTCGACAGGGTGATACCATTTCACCAAAACTCTTCAGCGCCACCCTCGAGAACATCATGCGACAATTAGAATGGGAAGGAATGGGAGTGAAGATAGATGGTCGGCAACTACACCACCTCTGCTTTGCTGATGACATCGTTCTAATAACACCAAACATTAGCCAAGCGGCACAAATGCTGGCTGACTTTGACCGAGAATGTGGAAAGATAGGTCTACAGCTGAATCTAAAGAAAACAATGTTTATGAAGAATGAACTAGTTCCAGAGGCCCCATTCACTCTCAATGGAACAAACATCTCTGAATGCAGCAGTTATGTGTACCTAGGTCGAGAAATCAACATGATGAACGACCTAAAACCTGAGCTGCGCAGGAGGAAGAGAGTGGCATGGAATGCCTTCAAAGGCATCGAAGAAATAGCTAAAAGGACAAAGAACCTCCGGCTCCGGGCACATCTCTTTGACTCCACCGTTCTCCCTGCATTAACATACGCCTCAGAGACCTGGGCCCTACGAAAGCAGGATGAGAATGCTATTCGGGTCTCCCAGAGAGGAATCGAAAGAGCTATGCTTGGAATATCATGCCTCACTCAAGTGAGAGAAGGAATCCAAAATTCTGACCTCCATCGCTATTCCAGAATCAGGGACGCTGTCTCGTTTGCCAAGGCATCGAAAATCAGATGGGCTGGACATGTAATGCGATTTGGAGACAACCACTGGACTAGAGCCATTACCGACTGGATCCCACGGAATGTCAAAAGATCACTTGGTCGCTCACCTACAAGATGGTCAGACTTCCTTGTCAAGACCCTGAAGGAACAGTTTGAGGCTCTTCATATTCCTGAATCAACCAGATGCCTGGGCTACATTGGCATGTGATAGGGTCCAATGGAAATGTTACTGGCACCCGCCGAGCAAATCGATGAATAACGGGATTCAAGTGATCAAGTGAACTAGAGTCGGCTATTCATACTGAGTAACTAGAGTCGGCTATTCATACTGAGTAACTACGAGTCGGCTATTCATACTGAGTAACTAGAGTCGGCTATTCATACTGAGTAACTAGAGTCGGCTATTCATACTGAGTAACTAGAGTCGGCTATTCATACTGAGTAACTACAAGTCGGCTATTCATACTGAGTAACTAGAGTCGGCTATTCATACTGAGTAACTAGAGTCGGCTA
This sequence comes from Cryptotis parvus, assembly GCA_021461705.1. Lineage (NCBI taxonomy): Eukaryota > Metazoa > Chordata > Mammalia > Eulipotyphla > Soricidae > Cryptotis > Cryptotis parvus. The sequence goes on from JAJIBD010004351.1 coordinate 29,801, forward strand.
TTCATACTGGAGTAACTAGAGTCGGCTATTCATACTGAGTAACTAGAGTCGGCTATTCATACTGAGTAACTAGAGTCGGCTATTCAACGAGTAATTAGAGTCCGCATTCATACTGAGTAACTAGAGTCGGCTATTCATACTGAGTAACTGCGAGTCGGCTATTCATTGGCTATTTGTTTTCAACTTTGTTTACTTTGCTTACTATTGTTACAGCCACTTGGAAAAGTGTCTCTCTGATGAGAAGTAAGAAAATCAGATGTAGCTGGGGATTCCCTTACTTCTCTTTGGAAGGCGAAATTTTCACCACTTGTATCAAGAACACTGGCTTGAACACACACCCCAGGTCATGCCTCTCTCTGCGTCCATTTTTGGGGTTGATGTTAAGCTGGAAGGAATCTGAGCCCAGTGATGGAGGGGCCCACAATGCACAGGATGTCTGGGATGAATCACATTCACCTCATACACCCCCTTTCCTGAGGAGCCCCAGGAACCCAAGGCACGCACATAGACTTGTGCCTCTCCCAAACCCCGGTATTGATGTGGAAAGGAGAGTCAGACCTAGTCCAGAGAACCTCACCTCCTCTTTCCTGAACAGCCTGGCCACCTGGCCTGACATCCACCGTCCCATGAGCACACGGCCCGTGCCTGTGGCCACATGACATGCTTCCTGACCGGGCTCTATCCGGCCATGCCACCCCTCTGGGTGAGGCTCTAGGAATGGGATTTCACAATGTATTGTTATTATTATTATTACTATTACTATTATTACTATTATTACTATCATTATTGTTTCCAGGGACTGGCAATAAGTCAAGGCCGCACACAAAGCATACAAAATGTGACCTCAACTTGACACTGAAAATGCCAGGATCGCAAACCCACTCAGTCTCGAATAATGAAGAGTTGGTCAAACTAAACTATTCGACACAGCAAGCCCACCAGAGATTTCATGGGGAACTAGAGTTAGACTGACCAAAGTCACTGCCAAATTCAGCAGAGTCTCAATGCCTTGGCTGTATTTTTTTTTGTTTTTATTGTATTTTTGGTTTTGGTGTCCACATCAGGCGGTGCGCAAGGTTTATTCTTGGCTCAACACTCAGGAATCATTCCTGATGATATTTGGGGGCATGTGAGGTGTTGGGGTTTGAGCAACACAAAGGGCCCCCCTACCCACTGTGCTACCGATCCAGGCCCATCTTTCAAATGATTCAAATAGGGCCAGAGCAATAGCCCAGCGGGTAGGGCATTTGCCTTAGACGCGGCCGGCCCTGCCAGCCGGGTTCGATTCCCGGCATCCCATATGGTCCCCCGAGCACCGCCAGGAGTAGTTCCTGAGTGCAGAGCCAGGAGAAACCCCTGAGCATTGCCAGGTGTGACCCAAAAAAGCAAAACAAAAATCAAATGTTTCAAATATTTAGGCATATTTCTCCCCCAATCCCACCCACACACACTCAAGAAGAAAAATCTCGTTCCGTTTCTAGAAATGTTTAGAAATGTCTGCCTTATAGCCAAGAGTTTGATCTCAGTCCCAGAAGTCTCTGCCAAATTCCCTTTCAATCCCCACTTTGGCACTGTCCTACACCTCACTGGGATGACCACAGATCCCTGATCTAAAGGGAATCAAAGGGGGCTTGGGGGCTTTTGGGGGTCACTTAGAGTGACATCACAAAGTGGCAAACACCCACACCCAAACTTTACATCAGAGGAATCCTGTTTCCAACTGCCTCACACTTTTCCTGTCAGGGTTCCAGCCCATCATCCTGAGAGACTCATGAGCAAATGTCTCTGTAGAAATGACTGGCCTCTGTGAAGATGGCATGAAAGTTGTCTAGACAATATGGAAGGTCACGAGCAGGCAGCTGTGTTCCAATAAAACTTTATTGATACCACGTGGGTATTGATACCATCGACTGATCACACATCCTGAACAGTTCTTCCTCTTTCCTTTCTCCTATTTACTAACGTGAAACATTCTTGGCCCATGGTTGTAGAAAACGGGCATAGACCTGATTCGGTCTACCTCTGGCCTGCCTTTCTAGAAGAAACTGTGGAATTCTCCTGAGAGGGAAGAATCGTTCTCAAACTAGATCTCTGCGTGTTCTCCACAGGGAAGAAGTCTGAGGAGGACCCACATAGAGGATATTCCTGACAGGACTTGCCTCTGACATTGGCTCCCACACTGCCTCCTCGCCTCACGCGATTTCCGGCGTGGCACTGCCTGAATAGCATTACTGTATTATAATACCACAGTAATGATCTTCTATGACCTGAGATGATGAAACCCTTTAATGGATCATTAATATATATGATAATTAGGCCCCTTATGTGGCTGGGCTGGCCATTGCCCAACCAGAAGTCATTGACTGCTGTCAGTTGTGAGGAACGCCTCTGACAAGAAGCACGTACTCACAAGACAATCTCCAAAATGAAATGGCTCATTCTCATCTTCACATTTGTTTTCCTACTAAGGGCAGCAAATGCTGAAGGAGCGTCTATGGATCCTTACTCCAGCAGCGTGACTGATTTCCTTCCCCCTAACTTTCCCTTCCCCTGGGCCACATTCCTTCTCACCTGCCAGCCCTAACCCAGGTCTGCCCACACTCGTCCCCCATACACTAGATGTGCAGGCACTTGGCTTCTCTGAAGTTACAGGATGAATGGAAGAGCCTCAACAAGGGCCAGAAATCATAGCTCCGACGGCACCTCCGTCAACCACAGGGAAATCCTAAGGCTCCCTGGCACCAAGGCACATGGGTCCCCTCAGTTCTCTCTCCGCATGTGTCGCCCATCATGCTTGTGGCAGCTATGATGTCAAGGCCACGTCTCCTCGCCGGGGCCACGCCCGCCACTGAACCTGGATGAGGTCAGAGAGCCTGGAGGAGTCATCATTATAAACAGTTGGGACAGTGGCACCTCCCTGTTCTCTGGGACCTCCTACATTCTGGGGCGGAGAGAACTTAGTGAGAGAGTCTTTCTCACGCTGTGCAGGGTGCGCCAACCCAAGTATTTCACCCACAGGGACCCGTCCTCTGAAAACCCCAGTGACAGGAAACCCGTGCGGCCCCGCGTTCTGGCGAACCTTTGTGCAAGGTCAGCACAAGCACCTGGAAAAGTCACAGACTCACCCTCGCCCCGACCATGCCCTGGCAGAGAAGTTTGTAAACTTGGAATTTCTGTCAGAATTTCCTCAGAATCACAGACCACCCTAACCAAGAGGTTGACGGTTAACTACCCCACAAACGGCTACCTTTTCCTCATTCCCCTTCCTTAGAAGAGAAAGTTTCCACTGATTTCTTTCTCCCTCTTAGTGCTCTAAATTAAGACATAAGAAAGTAATAGTTTCTTGATGCTCTAAAGTCAGAGGACAAGAAAAGGGCCAGGAATAAGAGTTTCTCATCAAAAAGCACACACATCCACTCCTGAGGGAGAAAAGCAACTTGCCCGTGAGAAGCGCAGCCCCAATTTCTAGAACATTCCACCTCCCCGGTGTGGGAGGAAGCTTTTTCTGAGGGCTGACCATGAACCCTGGGCCATTCTTGTAAAACGTCAAGTGACAAAGCACGTTCTGTGCTGCTGATGCTCTGACCTGAATTTCCAGAAGTCTGAGCTCCCAGGAACAGAAAGGGGGCAGGGAGTCGAATGCACCTGTTCAAGCATAAGCAGAACTTGCCCGGGGACCACCCAGGGAGCAGCGAGAGGCCCGTCCAGGGAGGGTGGCACTATGCAGCCCGCAAGAATGCCCCGGAGTGAAGTGGGTATTTTTTGTTTTGTTTTTTAAGAGTGTTTCATTTTTCTTGAGTTTAATTCCCCAAGAACAGTGATCTTTCCTTCCTAAAGTGCTGTGCTACAGGGCAGTCAGCCACCAGGAGGTTATCATTATGAGCTAATTACTTTTTAACAGAAGCACTCGATTACTGAGCACTTACCTACCAGGAAGCTCGCTCAGAGTTCTGGGTCCATTAGCTTATTGTATTGACATGACTAACCCTACCAGGTAGCTGAGATTCTTTAACAGAGGAGGAAATGGAGCAGCAGTGGGTTGAAGCCTTAGGTCACCGAGGCCACCTACGGTGCACGCCTCCAGGACTGCTGCTCCCTAGGGCCGCCAGGGTGTCCTACTCCACTCGTGAGTCCTGGGGAGAAAATTACAGCTGCCCCCTCGCCACGCTCTTACCTGCAGGATGGCAATTCCCAAGAGGCCTTTTCATAAGCAGAGATTGCCAGAATCAGCCTCACCCCATAGAAATAATGTGACAGCAACTGGCTTCCTTTATTTAAGAGATGCCTCATCCCAACCCCCAATGGCCGGGCTCCACTCCCCGCCCACATTTACTTGAATCATGATGATTTCCAAGGACAGTATTCCAAGCAGTAACTTGCCCGAGTTGTTAAAACATTTTCCCCTGTTCACGAGAATGAATGAATGAATAAATGAATGAATGAATGAATGAATGAGTGAGTGAATGAGTGAGTGAGTGAGTGAGTGGATGAATGAATGAATGAGTGAATGAATGAATGAATGAATGAACGAACGATTCCGCCCCTGGAGTCCACAGACAGACTTACCTGGAGTCACAGTCCAACAAATACCATATCTAAAGAACCTTGTGACTGTCACAACCAGAAGCAATAAGACATGTCACTTTACCCAGCCCCCAAAACAGCAGCTCGACAACCTCGCAACTCCCCACTCAAGATTCCCCCCTACTTATTAGACTCTTCTGGAATGAGAACTCCGGGTCATCACAGTAATAAAGACTGCCTGACCCATGGTAGGTAATTACAAAGACAAGTAAAGGAGTTAATGGGTTTCAACAGACTCTGATGCTGCTGACTTGCACGGGATCGTATGACCCCCACGTGGAAAGAGGTGGGCTGACTGCAGCCTCCCCCACGGCTGTCCAGGGAAAGGAACTGAACCTGCAAAAGACAGACCTGAGTTCCAGCCTCAGCTCTGCCACTTCCTCCGAGGCCCTAAACCTGCTGGACAGGCAGCGCTAATGACGGCACTCGTCTCCCCCGGTAGACGGCACCAAACAAGCCACAGTGCCTGTTTGTAATCATTGCTGAGTTCTCTTTTGCAGCTTCCCCACTCCTACCGCCCCCAAGCGAAAGCCTCTGTGTTTATGCTGCTGTTTCAGCTGCCAAAGGCTCAGCATCTCCTGGGACAAAAACCAGAGTGGGCTCCAATTGGACACTGCTCGCTGCTAAACTCTGGACAGGCCTGGGACAGGTTCCCAAGACTCCCCATGTACAGTGTTCAACTAGCACTAATGAGCTGCCGTAATAAGCAGGAATAACAAATCTGAAGACACCCTCCTGCTCAACCTCGTCTGTAGTGATTTACCAATGATTTCAATACAACTGCACACCCTTGGGGCCAGAGATAGTACAGTGGGTAGGCACTTCCCTTGCATGCTGCTGACCCAAGTTCGATCCCCGGCACCCTATATGGTTCTCTGTGCAGCTCCTGAGAGTCCCTGAATCTCCAGCCTTTAGGGCTGATCCCTGAGCACAGAGTTGGGAGTCAGCCCTAAGTACCACAGGTATGGCCCCCCAAAACAAAAGAAAAACAAAAACTGCTCATCATGACAAAGAAGAGACTTGGACGGAACTCCGCACTGCACTTACTGCCGCCTTAGCCACCACGAACATCCCAACTCTTCTCAGGTCTTTTCCCAATTTTTCCTAAAGATCCAAGGGGGCTCTGCTGGGTTTGAGGTCAGCACACTCTCTCTGGTCTCTGTCTCTCTCTCTCTCTCTCTCTCTCTCTCTCTCACACACACACACACACACACAGAGGTCCCAAACACAAGTTTTAAGAGCTGGTTTCACACAGAGACTGGCACATATTCAAAAGAGTAAGAACAACAAGTGCTGGCGTGGATGTGGGGAAAAGGGGACACTCATCCATTGTTGGCGGGAATGCCGGCTGGTACAGCCTTTCTGGAAAACAATATGGACTTTCCTCCAAAGACTAGAAATTGAACTCCCATTTGACCCAGCCATACCACTCCTGGGAATCTACTCTGGGAAACCAAAAATACGCAGCGGAAACACCATCCCTACTTTTATGTTCATAGCAGCATTATTCACAATAGCCAGAATCTGGAAGCAACCAGAGTGCCCGAAAATCGATGACTGGATAAAGAAGCTTTGGTACATCTACACAATGGAATACTATGCAGCTGTTAGGAAAAATGAAGTTATAAAATTTGCCTATAAATGGATGGACATGGAGAAGATTATGTTGAGTGAAATTAGCCAGAAGGAGAGAGACAGCTACAGAATGACTGCATTTATTTGCATGGCATAAATATATATGTACATATTATGATACCAATATCCAAGGTCAAGTGAAACATATATCAGGAGGTCTTGTCAAAGGTGGAAATTATCACAAACGTGTGGGAGCTCAGAGGTTAGGTAAGACAGAAAATGGAACAGGGTGCTAATAATTGTCGAGGGTACTAATGCCAACCTAGAACTGAGCAAAAGGATACACATGACAACCTTTTAATGTATGTTCTGTAATCCATAGTCTGGAAGGGAAGGAAAAGAGAAAGAGAGAGAAAGGGAAAGAAATAAAGAACCTGCCATGGAGGTGGGCTGGGGAAGGGGGAGGGAACCGGGACGTTGGTGGTGGGAGATGGGCACTGGTGGAGGGATGGGTGCTGGAACACTGTATGACCAAAACCCAAACATGAACTTTTTAATTGTATATCTTTTTATTTGTATATCTCACAGTGGTATAATAAAATACTTAAATAAAAATAAATAAATAAATAAATAAATAAATAAATAAATGAAGAGCTGGTTTCAGCTCAGGGATGGTCTCTACAGGAAAAGACTTGCTCATGCAGCTCCTGCCTGAGAGTCCCTGAGTCTCCAGCTGTTTCCTGAATCCCAGCTTTGCCCCACTGTGCTGCTCAACACAGGGAGTGTACAGCAGCTCTGGCAACCTTGACCCGTTTCCCCATCAAGGGACCCTGAAAATCAGCTCCCTGATTCCACATTTGCACCAATGCGTCTACAAAGAGCCATCTTTCTTTAAGGGAACTATTTGCAAAGAGGAAAAATGGGCTTGGTGCTAACAGAGGCTCAACGGGGCATCTGCCGCCACGGCTGTCACTGTGGAAAATGTGGCTTAGGTCAAGTCCCCCCACCTGCACGTGACACAGTGCCATGACCCCACTTTTCAGCAAATCATGTCTTGAATGCAGAAGGAGAGAAGCCAGCCGTTGCTCTGCCAATCTCACCATCACTCTTTCCTGCTAAGAAGACACATTTGACACGTCCGAATTTTCCGCAGTTCGATCTCAGCTGTCTCTAGACAGCACGTTTGAAGTTAAATGATCGATGACGATGAGCCACACTGGCAAGCGGGGGCAGTATATCAGCACGGTGCAAGCAAAGGCAACGGTGGGATTTCAAGCTGCTTAGAAAGAATGGGGGGGCAGAGTGACAATCCAGCGGGTAGGGCATTTGCCTTGCACGCGACTGACCCAGGTTCGATCCCCAGCATCCCATATGGTCCCCGAGCACCACCAGGAGTAATTCCTGAATGCAGAGTCAGGAGGAACCCCTGAGCATTGCCAGTGTGACCCAAAAAGCACTAATAAAAAATAAATATAAATAAATAAGTGGGGGGGTCCTAACAACCCCCATTTGTGTGATCGTTGACATGTATTTAGAAACAAATACCACCCCCAAGTGTCCAGATCATAAACTCGCAAGCCAAAGAATGACTTGCACTTACCCCATAATACAGGATGTCCCCTCCCAGGAGAATCAAGTAACAGCCAACTTCAGATACCACCAAGGTTTCTTCTTGTGTGGAGTATGCACAAGTATCTAATTACAGCATGCCTCCTCCCCCCGCGGAGAGACCGAGGAGCTAAAGGCTGCATCTAAAAACACCCCCACGGGAGCAAAGAAACTGCTAAGAAAGTCGGTCAGGAGTTCCACAGCATCAAGAGTTTCCCTGGCATTGTTCCCACATTATCACTCTTCCATGTTTGTAATAAAAATGTCAAATAGGCAGAAAATACAAAGAATGACGACATAAGTGTCTGCCTCCCTATGGCAAAATTTTTTTCAATTTGGTTTTATGGTGCAAAGGATCAAACCCAGGAGCGCCTCCCACATGCCAGGCAGGGGTTCCACCCCTGAGCTACGGCTTCCGCCCTGGTTCAGTCAAACCTTCCTGCTTGCCCATATTGGCTTTAGGGAATTTTATATTTCCTTGTTATCTGAAATTATTATGCAGGAAAACATAAACCACTGGGAAGTTTCACTCAGGTCTTTGCTGCCTCTGTAGCCTGAATGCAGGTTTCTGGTATCTTACCAGCCTGCATCAATGCTTTGGGTTTGCTTGTTTTCCCAACGTATTTCCAAAACTTTTGACACCTACAGACAGATCTGGGCTGCTCCTTTGCACTGAGACTCAGACATCTTCAGAGCATAAACACAAGTGCATGGGATTTTATCCTTCCCCTGTGAAAGGCAGTTAGATGGTCGCCGAGGGCTCACAGTCACCCACAAGTAAAAAGCACACACCTCACAGCGTCCCTTCACACACACACACACACACACACACACACATTTTTCAAGGCACATGCAAAGGTGGAGCTGCTGCGCTGCAGGTGTGTGTGCCTGCGCCTCACTGGGCGTGACCAGCTGCAACCTCGCTGTATACTGCTCCACGGCCTTGTGCCAGCTGCTCCCACCTGGTCAGCAGTTGCCTCTGCTGGGCGCGCCATTGGTGATTAGCTGCCAGGTAGGACCTGATACCTCCTACCCGGCCCTTCTTGCTCACGGCTCAAGTAATTCCACGTCTGTGACTTGCCAAGTTTCCTCCTCTGAGATCAGTAAAGTCAAGGGCTTTGGGGAAGTTACTGGACTTCTCAGAGTTCCACTAGGAACAAAGCACCTGAAAGGAGAGAGAGAGAGAGAGAGAGAGAGAGAGAGAGAGAGAGGGAGGGAGGGGAGGGAGGGAGGGGGGAGGGGGAGGTACAGAGAGGGTCAAGAGGGAGGGAGGAAGAGAGGACAGGGAAGGGAAAGGGAGGGAGGCAAAGAGGAGAAAGGAAGGAACTGAGAGAAAAGTAGAGAGGAAGCAAGAAGTGAGATTAAGGAAAGAGTCAAGAGAAATAAAAAGAGAAAAAAGTGAATGAGAAAACAAGAGGAAAATAAGAAAAGAGAAAGAGAAAGTAAAGAGAGGAAGAAAGATAATGGAAGAAATGAAGAGAAAGTGAGAGAAAGAGAAAGCAAAGGAGAAAAAGAGAAGACAAAGTAAAGAGAAAGCAAATTCACGAGAGAAAGTGTGCAAGAAAGTGAGAAAAATAGAGGAAAGAAGGAGGGAGGGAGGGATGAAAGGAAAACTGTATCCTGACCAGAGACACTGCAAAGGGCAGGGGCATGAGCTCGCCAGCAGAAGGGTTCAATCCCTACTAGGTGCCACCACTGTCCGAGCAACCCCAGAACAAGCCAGGAAATAAACCTTAGCACACAGGGTTGAGGTGCATGGCTTCAAGCACGGAACTGCCAGTTCAACCTTCTACACCACAAAGATCCCTGAGCAATGCCGGGTGTGAGCCTGGTGGGTCCGAGCACCAGCACATTCTCAGGTCTAAGCATTCGACCTTCCCGTCAACTTACCAAGAGTGGAAATGGCGCCAGGAGCCCTGAGCACTGCTTAGCAACACCTCAGTCCCCTCAGTCCTTCCTATCTGGAAGTACAACAGGTGCAAGAACTCTTAGTCTAATACCTATTACAGCACACGCAGCCCCTCCCGGCCAAGAACCAGTCGCCATTTGAGGAGCAGGAATACTCCAGGGAATAAACCACTTCTTCCAAATCTGTAGCTCTCGGGATGGAAACCGCAGGGGCTCAAAAGTGTTCCTGACTGGCTCTTCCCCACCTAAAGAGTCTTAATGTCAAGATTCATTGCTCGAAAGAGACCATTAGGAAAACGTCTGAACAATCAGTTAATTCCTCTAAATCTTGCTTAAATGCTACATCCAATTCAGGTTGACCTTCCATCCACAAGGGCTATGCCCCATCCCAGCCTTCTGTGAAAGGACCATTTGCCTCAATTTTCAACCAAGATTGTGTTCCTGAAGGAGCCAGACTCCAGGAAGAGGGAGGAGGGGCGCAGAGGCTGGGGGTAGCTGGTGGATATTCCTGGCCTGGACATGCATCCAGGCCTCCCCTGAGATTCCACCAGCCCCAGGTCACCCTATCCTGACACACCACCTGTCAGAAGTGACGCCTGAATAAGGAAAGCGAAAGCACAATTATCCTATCACTTATCACACATGGAAGTTGTTTTTAATAATCACCCAAGAACACAGACGTCACCCAGGGGACAGCCAAGCTAGTCAACGTGCATTATGGGAAGAAAAGGTTTTCTCTCCCCACGCCTGGGAGGGTTTGCTCCTTCACAGGGGCGTGGGGTGAGCTGGAGACACCGTCCAACAGAACCCCAGGAACCTTGGGGCCTGGACGTGTTTTAAGGATGCTGTCTGCTGCGGCTTGCCTCCATCCGCTGCGAGCTGTCCTCCATGCCAAGGGACTCTCACCTCCCCTTTACAGCAGGCCCCTTTGTCGAAGGACCTGTAATGCTCAGAAGACTTCACTCCATAGAGTCCATACTGTTTGCCCTGACATGAAAGAAGCCAGAGCCCTTCCTTCCTGACGAACATAGTAACAGACACTGCAATTCGTGTAAAGGAAGCCACATCCAAACATGAGCGACTGAGGGTAGGCACCGGGGTTGATGTGTTAAAGAAAGATCGTCCCCCAAACCACTTCATCTTCAACTGTGTGCAAGCATCAAGCCTGGTTCGAATATAATTAGCTCGTCCTCTGATATTCATCTAGGTGCACTGCTTTCTTCCTTAAATGTCTGCCAAGTTTCCACTTTCAAGAAGTTAAATTGCCATATAAAAATGCTCCGGTGATGATGAGTAATTAGAGGTGCTGTAATGGAAAATTAACTGTGTTTTTATTTAGAGCATTCATTTTCACAAGGCATTTCTTTGTCTAACTGTTATTAAACGGTAATTAAAAACAAATTGAAGTCCCGAGCATTTGGAGAGTTTTTTCTGGCCAACGACCAAACCAAACTCCCTCCCCCCAACCACCACCCAAAAAACTAAAAAATGAAAAAGCCAAATAAAACCTTGCTCTTTGAGAAAACACAAATAAGCAAGTGATTTATTTGGTTAATATCACCAAGTCTGTCCCTGGACCTGATACAAAAGAGATTCTCATGCCATCTGCTCTGGCATTTGACTGGACGGTGGAGGAAGAACGGTAGGTTCCCACGAACTGCAGGAGGACAAGGGGTTTCTCTTGGGTTGGGGGTGTCTGAGCCCCAAATCCTCAAGTCTTCTCTATTCCTTAGGGGAAAGTTCTTAGCCTTGGGGAGTTTTTGGCTCTGAGGTCAAGTCTGTCTTGGGAGCCCCCGGAAACAGGAGTGATAGTGTGAGCACGGGAAACACTGTCCCCCAAAAGAGAAACACAAACCCATTCACCTCATCTAAATCCTCGTTTCCGCAGCCCACATTTCCCGAAGAGTCCAGCAGCACTCGCCTGGGCCGTACCACCCCCGTGGTCCTGGCTCTGGCTGGGCGAGTGTGAAGTATGGAGGACAGGGAGGGTCCCAACACCTGCAAAAGCAAACACGGAACCCAGATCCCCACCTGCTTAAGGATTTTTCATCTCTGCTCCTCATCTTCTCTGAATGCAAAAGTAAAAAGTGTAAATGACACCTAAATGTGTTTCTGGCTTAATATGAGAACACTACGTGCTAGGAAGCGTCAGCTCAACGTCTTCCCCAAGAAGTTCTGAATCACAGACAAACTGGCTTTTTGGAAGCACCCTTGGTTTTATTGGGACGGATAATCTGGAGGGCTCTGAGCTACAGTCTGAGTCTCCCCCGCCTTAGTCTGCAGCTCCCCCATCTTGGAATCTGAATCTAAGTTTCCAAGAAACCTGCCTCTTCATCCCTCCTCCCCACTCCACCCCCTTTTAAAACCTCCAGACAATGAAAAGGACCTTCTACAACCCCTCCTGCTTTTTCCTGTATTCAACCAAGGAATCTTTTCACTTCCTCTCCTGACGGAGATCAGAGTAGCCCCTTCCTTCCTGCCGCCCCTACATGGGTCAGCTTAGTTAGGTTCAGCTCCAATCCAGAGACAACTGCTACGCACCCTGCAAAGTAGCCGATGACAACTGACTCCCGCAGAGTCACTCTGTGATTTCACAATTTTCCGGGTTTGTGTCCTTGAGGTGGGACTCAAACCCAAGTTTCCTCTGGTGAGAAAAAGGAGGACCGGTTCCCAAGGGGCCTCCTAGACTCTGGAGCACCCCCAAAAAAAAAAATACACTTAGTAGTGCTTCTCCAAGACGTTGAGAAGAACCTTCCATTTATCCAAACTGTTGGTCAAGAAGTAGCAGAGAAGGGAACACGAAAACAGACTTGGTGACAAAACCATCACCAGGCAAAATAGAAACAGCAGCTGAACAGAATCACTAATGGAGAAGGTCCTAAAGAGCAGTACAGATGGGGCGCCCCCCACCCCATGGTGTGGACAGACGGACTTTTAACTGGCAAATTTAATTCCTATTCAGTTGGCCGTCTGGGATGAGAAAAAATGCAGTGGAGGAAGAAACTGCTCGTGAAAAGTTTCAGAGTTAACACAGACTTCTCAGCACGCCTGGGTCTCTCTGGTTAACAAGAAAAGTTAAGATGGGGGGCCGGAGCGATAGCCCAGCGGGTAGGGCGTTTGCCTTGCAAGTGGCCGGCCTGTGCCGGAGTTCAATCCCCGGCATCCCATATGGTCCCCGAGCACCGCCAGGAGTAATTCCTGAGTGCAGAGTCAGGAGTAACCCCTGAGCATTGCCGGGTGTGACCCAAAAAGAAACAAAAAGTTAAGATGTTTTCAGGAGTAACATAGGGCCACAGAGGTGCCCCCATGGAGCTCAGCGCCAGAAAAATTCTGACCCCGGGTGAGAGTTTGTATCTGCGCACCCTCAGATTTATTATCCCTTTGAATGGGAACAGAAGCTCGATGACTAATGGCTGATATATCTGCCAGAGGCACAAATACAAATGCTTGTTGATAATGATCATTTTCCCAAAGCCCAGTTTACATTTCTCCATTAACATTCCAGGGCTCAATTCTCCGGTTCCCAAGTTCCAAAGTTTTTTTGTTTTTTGGTCTCTACTGAGGTCTAGTGGAACTAGCTCCAGGAAGCAGAACCTGGGCCTCTGGCTCCCTGGAGACTCGGGAGCCAATCTCTGTGACAAGCGCAAACAGTGCCCCAAAGGTACTCCTGGCAGCCCACCAGGGGACACGGAGCTCTTGGTGCCACCTCTGAAGACAGGAACCATTTTCCCAAGCGCCCCTTTTAACTGGGGAGTTGACTGTCCCTTGGGCATGACTGCACAGATCAATCACAGGCGTGATGTGGAGCCAGAACAGATTTCTGAGTCCCCTCTTAAGAAGGACACAGCATGAACTCAGCTCTGTTCTGGCCTGGAAGGACCCGAGCACCTGGTAGAATAAGCATCTTCTCCATTGGAACTTGTCTTAGGGTTCCTGAGGTCTGGGCCCTTTAGTCAACTTGCCAAGACGGGCTCCCCGAACGCCACCAAGCCCCAGAAAGGGAAAGGAATTAAAACCCTCAGTTTTCGTGGAGTCATTTAACAGTATGGATGGGTACAAGTGACCGAATATGGATATCCTCTGATTTGGCTTCAAATAAAGGATTCCCTTTCTCAAAGTCTATTAAGTCATTTGGGAGATTTATTAGGAAACCATTAACATTTAATAATGTACATTAATAACACAGCCACTTGCCTCCTCCCAAATGGGCATGTGCAAACCTGGGGTTATAGGATGTGATGAGCAGAAATAATCAAATCAATTGGCAGTAATTAGCACAGTGGCTTCATTTCCTGGTAACCTCATGTAAACACCCTGAAGAGTAAATGGGTAGATCCTTTGGGGGAGGAGGCAAGTAGCCACATACATATACAGGGGAGAAATAGGTATACATAGATATCTCTCTCTCTCTCTCTCTCTCTCTCTCTATATATATATATATATATATATATACATATGAGGGAGGTAAGTTAGCCATAAGATATATATATATATATATATATGTATTTTTCCCTTGTACCCCCTCCCAATGAGAAATTCAGTCAGTTTTCTAAAGCTCCCACTGCAAAGAGCAAACCTTCATAAATTCTACATTGAGTTCAAGAGCTCTTCAATTCAAGCAGCCAGGTTCCCCCCAAGACACAAGCACCCCAACCAGTGAAGGGGTAAGGGTGAAGGGTTAAGGGTGAAGAACGTCATAAACTGCACCAGATTCTGCTCTTCCATCACTGTCACCATTGAATGTCGGAGGAGAAATCCTCAACAAGTCTTCAGTGCCAGCGTATTTCCACTGTCAAGGGGGATCACCGATATCAGATGGAACAGTAACACCGACCAGCTCAAATCTCAGTTCACGATAAGCACACACTATACCGCAGCAATGGTGTGAGAAACCAGCTTTTACTTTTTTTCAAATCAAGCCTCTCTAAGCATTTTTTTCTTAACTGCGCATTCACTATTCCTTTGATTCAACTTCAAATAAAGGATTCCCTTTCTCAAAGTCTATTAAGTCATTTGGGAGATTTATTAGGAAACCATTAACGTTTAATAATGTACATTAATAACTTAATCCATTCGAGAAGGCACTCTAAGGCTAAAAGAACAGCATGTTAGGTCTTAGAAACCATAAATAATACTTTCCTAAAGGTATCTCATCCAGATTGCAGTAGCTAATAATAAGCCACTGTCAAATGATTATCTGCCTGATGAAAAATGTTTCCATTTCTGGTTTCCTTGAATTCTGCAGCTCTGCCCAGAATCCAGGGGACTGGAGACTGACATGTGAATCACGGCGTCTAAATCCCAGAGACTGCTTAATCAGGCAGAGCCTTTCAGAACGGCGCACTCTGCTTTCCACCCCAATTTTATGTAGCTGCTGAAACAGGGAGTGAAGTTTGTTCATATTAATTTTCACTATTTTACTTGACAAAGTTCACTGTTGTTTAAGTTTTTAGTACATGTTTTGTTATGATCAGCAAACCAAAGAAGAAACTTTAATTGCAGTTTATACCTTTCACTTGATTAGAACTCTGAGTCTTGGGTGCACCAAAATTCCTAATTAGCTCCAGCCAGAAAAAAAGTATATATGTGTATAATCTACATACATGTAGATATATACACAAAGAGAGTTTACAACAATGCCAGCAGTGTATCACTCTTTTATGCAACTCATTTTTTTAAAGGTTCAGTTCATCCGATCTAAGATTTTTTGATGCTGAACATAAACTTGAAACAACAAAATGCTTTGAAAGTGTGGTATTTGCAAAACCCTGAGAAGTCGCTAATGGGATTCCCATGACCTAATACACCGACGGGGCTTTAACTGAAACCATAAACCCCACCAGAAGCTCATGGTCTGAAAGGCTGGACCACTGTAGCCAGTTTTTTATGGGTTTAATTCCACTGGCAAATCCAAGTTTCTGTATTTTAAATCTCAACTAGAGGCAAATCAGAACCCATTTCAAAAAGAACAAGAAGAAAGGGCTGAAATGATAGAGCAACCAGAGAATGATGACAGGAAATCCTCAACAAACTTCAAACACAGGAAAGGGAGCAAGATGCAGCCGGGCTCAGCACGGAGGTCCCTCTGAGTGCCGGGCTCAGCATGGAGGTCCCTCTGAGTGCTGGGGAGCATCTCATCTTCCCTGATTTCCCTCCTACGTAAGACTCAGTAAAAACCCAGAACTTACTCAGCCCAGCCCAATGACTAGCCCGCTCTGTGCTGAATCTATTTATTACTTTTTCTGGCAGGTTTACCACCATGATCCAATGTAGCACCGAGCAGCAACCAGCCAGGAAAAGCTGCCTCATGTCACTGTGTGGACCAAAGTTGAGAAAAATCTTGCTGAGGATTATACCAGGGACGGGGGCTTCGGGGTTTAGCGCAAGTCGCCCTCTTTCCAGATTTCTTTGCACAATGCGCTGAAATTTGGAACCACAACTACGCTCTCTCACCCTCCCCAGAATCTGAGTTACTGAAGCAAATAATTATTTATGTTCAAAATAAGGTTGGGCCTGCCTCCCCCTACCATATAAATATATATGGTAAAAATATATCACACACAATGTACCTCTGTGTTATATATGTACACATATACAAATTATATACATATGTATTTCTGCTATTATCCAAGGGCTTACTCATAGCAAAGACATATGTAGAAATATCAACATCAAACTACCTTGTTCCTAATTTTCCAACTTGTTTATTTATTCTGTTCAAAAAATTCACTAGTACATGTTTTGTTATGATAAGGTTTTATTCTACCTTCAGACTAGAGTTGACACAAACGTAAGTGAAGGTAGTTTTCATTTAATCAGAATACCGGTAGGAGCAGCTTGGTTGCAAACACCCTTTGCTGAGTATATTACCCCGCATTTAAGAGATCGCAGGACTGAGGTGTTCGAACACAAGCGTGGGGCCTAATATTTCACAAATCTTTCCAAAATGCTTTTTTCAATGTTATCACTAGTGTACGTAAGGTCTTCAGTGCAACAAGGAGAATCTCAAACAGTCTTTGCTTTGTAAATAACATATATATACATATATATATATATGTATATATATATATATATATATATATATAAGAAAGTAGTCAATAATGTGTTGGGGTAGGGAGGAATGGCTCCTTTTCTGCTCTATCTACGTTTAAATCGCCAAAATTCTTATCATAAAGAAGTTCTTTCCTAGCCAGAGCTGCTCTGAAAACGCCATGCTGCTTTTTTAGGCATATTTTAGGGGCTATTTTCTGCTTGAATCGACTTTATCGACGTATATCCTAAGCACTTTTGCCTGTGCATATTGGCCTGCGGGTGGGGGAGGAACCGGATTTGAGATTTTTTTTTTAAATAGTATTAGGGACTTTGTTTAGGCACTCCAGACAAATGGGGCACACCACAAGGCGACAGATTCCAGCCCTCCGGGTAAGTTTAAAGTCCAGTTTTGGAGCACCACCAGGATGCGGATCCACTCGCGAAATTTCTGGGGAGCTGGGAAATTTCTGGGGAGCTGGGGACAGGAGAACAAGCTCACTCGGAGCCAGGCAGCACAGTCACTTCCACAAACTCGGATCTGTGCACAGAAGCCGGCTCAGCTTTGACCTTCGGAGCACAGCGGTGCCGGGAAGGCGCGCGCCGAGATCCAGCGCGTCTGCAGCTCGCCCGCGCACGCGGTGCGCTCCTGGGGACGCGGGACGCGCGCATCACCTCCGACCTGGCCAGGGTCCACAGCGAGGCCGGCCCTTCCCAGACCGCCCACCGCTGGCCGGGATAGGGGGCCTACGTGAAAAGTCCTGAGGTCCCTTCCTGTCGCCCTCCGGTAACACCAGCTGGAAAGCCACCGCACCCCAGAATCCCCGACGGGGGCCACGTCTTACCCGTACAGGAATGCAGGGGCTTGGGTCGCACCACCAGCGACGGGCACACAGAGTAGAGGGAAAGTTTCTCAAAATAGTCGCAGGTCTCCTTGGACAGAATCTCGTCGATCATGAAAGTCTTGTAGCGCCGCCTGGCTGCTTTGAGCTGGCCGGGAGAGCTCAGCCTCAACTCCGCGTGGCAGTGCATGGTGAGCCGGGGCGAGCGCCCGCCGGCCCAAGAGCGGTAGAGTGCCCGGCCGGACGGGGCCTCGATGGGGTCGTGGGGACCCTGGCGCCCCAGAGGAAACCTGCTCAGGGCTCCTAGGCCGCACGCAGGGAGGGGGGGGGGGGCAGCGGCGGGGCTTGGGGCGCTGTGCGGAGGGAGCGGGCACCCGGAGCGCAGGCAGCGTGTCTACACCCACCCGCAGATCAGCATCTTCGTCGAAGCCTTTTGGGGCCGGCGCAGCTGTCAATCAGGGAGCGCTTCCTGCAGGGCCTGGGCAGAGTCGCGCCGAGGGGGCGTAGGCGCCCACCCCGCCCAGCGCGCCCGGACGAGCGGGGCGCAGACTTGCGCGCCTCGTGCTCGCCTCCTCCCGCCGCGGCGCGTCTCGGGCTCCTCTGCCGGCCTCTCTATTTTAAGACACACGCTTCGCCTCTCCTCCCCGCCCCTCTTTCGGACGCGCTCCAGGTGTGTGTGTGTGTGCACGGTGCGCGCTCCTGTGTGCGCGCAGAGCGGGGAGCGCGCGCCATCCCCGCCCGTCGGGCCCGGGCCTGTGCGAGCGGCTCCCGGGGCCCTGCAGTCCCGGGCCCAGCTTTCGCTTGAGGGTCTCGCCACCTGCCGGCCCTCCAACCCCCGCAACGCGGCGAGCCGCCACGTCCAGGACTCTTACTAGAAGTCGGGGCATGGCAAGGCTGCAGGCCGAAAGGCTGGCGCCCCCTGGACCCCAAGAAAAGTTGTGCCTTTTCCCTTCTCGGAGAATCCCTTCTCCACGACCCTCCTGCCTTCCTTCTTCCAGCCCCAATTCTCAAGGTTGACACTCGCGTGTACCCTCCAGACTTGGGCCATTTGCCCAGGCTGCAAGCTTGACTGTGGAACGGAGTTTCCAAACCGCAGATGACCCTTTCCTGTCGGTTACCCAATAATAAACTGCAAAAAGGGGGTGGGGGCGAGATCCACAAAAGCGTGCGTTCTGCTTTAAAACAAACAACAAAACTGCTTTAAAAAAAACTCCCCTCCTCGTTGCGGTTGGCGCTGCGCCGCGCCGGGTTGCGTGCGGGCCGTGGAGCGGGCGACTCGGCTCGCGGCTTCTCCTCCGGCCGCTGCTCGCGGCGTCGCGGTCCCCTTGCCCAGGAGCCCGGGACCCAAGCGCTTGAGCGGTGAAGACGCGCGCGTCTGTTCCGATCGCGAGCTGTAGGGCCGTGGTTTCCGCGGAGAGCTGTGTGACTGGGGCGCGCTCGCCGGCGTCCCCAGGCTCCTTGCCCACGTCCCGTCGCTGCGCTCGGCGCTGCGTTCCCACGAGTTTGACCCAGCTTCGTAGTGCGCGGGGCCGGCAGAGATTCCGGAGACGGGAATTCTAGATGTCGACGAGCCCGAGTCTGGCGTGGTATGTCCTCGCTTGCAACCGGGGAGCGCGTCCCCACCCCAGTCGCAGCCGACTGCCCCGGGAGCCCGAGTCACCGCGGAAACAAGTGGCTGCGCGCGTCTAGGCCGGTGAGGGACAGAGACACGTCGGGAACGCCACACAACGGTTCGAGAAAGGCGAATTTTATCACCCAAATCCGAGCCCAGCGTTCCGCAGGGCCCGCAACGAGATGGGCAGGTTTGCGTGCGGCGGGCTCCCCTTCCTCCCCTGCTCTCCGTTAAGAATTGTAATGTTTTTCGTTGTTCCGTCCCCTGCTCCAAGCAGAGACAGGTCCGGGACCCCGGGAGAGGTGGTGTTCGGGTTCTCATGGTTGCAGGAGACCCAGAGCCGTGCAGCCGGGACCCGGGCTAGGCGTGCGCGCGTGGAACCCTCCGGGGCGGTGAATTCTGTTGTCTCGCCGCCACGCTGCGTTTTGGGCGGGATTCGAGGCTCACGGTGTGCGGGAGACCCCAGGGGCAGCGCAGAGTGAGAGGATTCGGGGTGCGCAGAGAACCAGTGCGCCTTCCAACTCGGGACTCGGCTCGCTGAGCGGTGCGTTCACAGAACGAGCCGCTGGGGTGGCCGCTGCGCCCACTCTCTGCACTCCCTTTACCCTAGGGAGCCTTTACCCTAGTTTTTTTTTCTTTTCTAGAATTTCTGCGCCCTCGCAAGCTTTCCCCATTTCTTCCACCACCCCCAAGCCCTTTCCGGTCCCCTCTCCCATGTCCATCTTGTCGCGTACTTTCTGCCTGTTGGCCCCTCTTCCATCGTTGTTTCTCCTTTTTTTTATTTTCTTTTTCCCTTGCTCTGCTCTCCACCCGCCAGTCCGGAACAGCACGTAGAGTTCCTGTGTCCTGGCACCATGGAGAGGAAAATGGCCAGGGGGAACCAGGGGGATCCAGGTCCTGGGGAGGGGGGAAGGCGACGGCCATCCCCCACCCTCTCCCCTTGGCTTCCATGAGACCAGGGACGCAATTCACACCCCCTGCACTCTGGCCTTTGGATTTGATTAATAGCAGGAGGCGTACAAACTTTGCCAATTGACTCCCGGTGTTCCGTATTTTCCAGGGCCAGGACCTGGGTGGGAGCGGCTGGGGGCAAGACCGGGTGTGGGAGAGACAGGATTCAAGCTGGAACCCTCTTGGCCCCAGATTGAGGCTGAATCCCGTTTTTCTGTTTGTCTGGAAATCACTACTAGGGCTACACAGGGCAGCACAGCTGGCCAAGCTTTTGCCCGTTCTCATTCCTCCCTGTGGGGTGTCTTTGCACCCTCCCGCCTGCCTTTCTGTGGAAATACTAGTTCAAGACCCTCTATCAAAACCCTTCTCCACTGGCATCCTCTGTGGAAGTCCTTCTGCTCCACAGGCTAGGGTGGCTTCTCTCCGCTGCGCTTAAGCGTTTTCTTTGCGTGGTTGACTTTCGAGTGTGTATCTCACCAGGGACAGCGAGAGGTGACCAGGACCCTGGGTCCTTATTCACTTTGTGCCCCAGTCAGCAGCCAGCTCTGAGAAACCCAGGAGGCTTCTCAACAAATGTGTCAGGAGGACTAGGAGGTGTGAGCTCTGGGCTGCTCCGGAACTTAAGTGCCCCTGATGGGGTCCAACCTATCCCTCCTGTCTTTCTCCTCCAGCCAGTCTCTCCTGCTCCCTGCCTTGCTCTGGGTTGTTTGCTTTTAGCAGTGGCCTCTCCTGCAGTGTCCCCTGTGCCCCCACCTCTCTCTGCTCACTCTCTGCAGAGGTGGGGGGGTCCTGCTCTCTCTCTGCAGAGGTGGGGGTATACCACATCTGCCAATCACAGTGCTTGGGGCTTTATTTCCAACATTAATGAAGTGACTGAAACAGCAAACATCTGCCCAAAAGACTCAAACCTCTTCCAGCTGCCGGCAGCTCACTGACACAGCCCAGCCTCTGGTGATGGCCCCCAAGCCCTGAGCTCCCTTAGGCAGCAGGGATGGAGGCTTCTATGATCAATCCCCCCTCCCCAAATCTGGTACCTCTAAGGCAGAGCCTAGCCCCAACCAATGGGAGAGACACTTTTGCAAAGTTAGGAAGTTCTACCAACTACATACCCTCCGTAAAATCTGTTTCAGCTCACACCCGTTTCCGCACTTAACTAAAATTCACTAAATCCTTCGTTTGACTCTTGGGGTGACATTTAAATGGCATTAAGGGCCTAACCCTAGATGAACTCACTCAAGTTCTAATGCCACTCTCCTAATCTTGAGCCGTGTGTCAATATACATCCCTGTGTCCTTATAAATCTAGGCGTGCAAGCGGCCAGGCTGTAAATCTCCTGAGCACACAAATTCATTTCCAATCATTTTTCACCAAAGCGGGCGAGGTGAGGGGGCAGGAATGAAAGCCCTTTGCGCATTATGTAAAGTGCATTTAATAACTTGTATTTCAGTCGCAGCATTTTGAAATCACTTCAGACATGTAAAAAGCAAAATAAGGGAAGCCTTGTAAGTTAATACCCCCTGGGCCTGTCTAGGAGCCCTGAGCTGAGGCTTTGCTGAGCAAAAAAGTTAAAGGATATGTCTGGGGCGGGATGGGGGTGGCAGGCAGCTTATTTTTTAATGATGATATTCATGTACAAAAAACAGCGCCTGCATATTGCACAGATTTTTGTTTGTTTTTTGAAGAGAGGCTGTGGCAGGCGAAAACACTTGATAAACATTCTTGGAAAGGTGGAATGGGCCCTGCAGCTCTCACACATCTTTCTGGAGGAAAAGTTTGAACTAGAAAAACAACCCAAGGCCAAGACAATGGCTGAACCCAGAGCTTGCTGCCTCTGCAGGAAGAGGCAAAACGCCCTGAGGTCACTCATCCAGGTGTTACCTAATTTTTTTTAAGCTTGGGAAACAGATCAAAACTGCTCATTTTGCTGATTATTTTTTCTCATCCCTCCCCCTTCCTGCAATTCTATAATCCTGATAGAACAGCCCTATTTCTGCCAAATTCCCTGTGCCTCAATTATCCCAACAGACAGGCAGAAAAATAAAACGTAAGCCATCCTATCTCCGCACAATGTCGTGGAAGGGAGGCGTGGGCAGGGCCTGGCTGGACTTGAGATTGGTGCTTCCCAGGAGGGTTCTAAGCTAATGGAGGCCCAGGGAGGAGGACCCCAATCCAGTCCCAGCCCCCCATCACTCTGCTCCCAAGGAGAAGCAACTCCAGAGAGAGGTGGGGTTGTTAGATGCCTTCTGCAGAGGACTGACTGCCCACAGCCCCGGCGGAGGAAAGCGCCTTCCCTCTGCATTCAGTGAGAATAAGTGCTTTGCTATGAAACCTATTTCCTATGCCTGCAGAGCGTGGCCATGCCCCTACACCTCTCTCCTGCATGGAAGTTGGAAGTTGGGTCTTAATCCCAGCTTCAAAAAACCCAGGAGCTAGGGCTCAAGAGATAGTCCAGGAGTTAAGGCGTTTTTGTCTTGCGTGCCACCAACCTGCGTCAATCCCCAGCACCATGGAGGGTCCCCTGAGACCACCAGGACTGATTCTGAACACAGAGCCAGGAGGAAGCCCCAAGAACCACTGGGCGTGGCACCAAAATCAAACAAAACAAAAACCTCCCAAATGCAGGAAAAAGCAAGGAGGAGGAGCAGGTTAACTCGGGCTGGGCCCTGAGGGCTCCTTACTGGCCTTTTATGCCTCTCCTCCCAGTGGCCTCAGCAAAGGTTTGACTCCTCCATCTGTAGCAGCCGGGTGAGGTTTCATGCCCAAGTGCTTCCCTCACTCCGGGCCAGCAGCCACAGGGCGCACTGGGCAGGATTTCAAAGAGCCCAAGCGGCGGGCGGTCACCGGCATGGCTTCAAGGTTCCCCCGTCGGCCAGCCTGGGGCATGGCCGGTGGAGCCCGTTGGCCCGGGGAGCCGAGGAGGACGACACGCACCTGCGCTCGGAGCCTTTAAGTCATGTGCCAGCTAGGCTGACCCAGAGCACGCCAGGCTGGTGCCAGGCAGGTGGTCTCAGCCCTCCCGTCCTTCAAAAGGAGGAAATTTGTCCAAACTCCTGGACCCAGCTGTTATTATTAGGGCTAAGTGTACAGTTTGTGTGTGTGTGTGTGTGGTGTGTGTATGTGTGAGTATGTGTGACTGTGTGAGTGTGGTGTGTGTGTATGTGTGAGTAAGCGTGTGTGACTGTGTGAGTGTGTGTATGAGGAGTGTATGTGTGTGTGTGTGTGTGTGTGTGTGTGTGTGTGTTCACAGGAGGTCCTGGCCTCCCACTAGAAATTCTCAGCCAACCAGACGAGCTAGTGGTTCAAGGCTAGAGGTCCCCTGGTCACCCTAACGGTGCTGGGGGGCCTCTCTGCGCCTCCACGGTGCTGCTCAGGGTACCACATGGTGTCATGGATGCAGCCGGCCGAGCACATGCCTGTCTGCAGCCAACTGTGTATCATCTCCCTGTTCTTATGGGGCGAGGAGAGGACTTGGAAATCTTCCTTCCTAAACAATTCCAAGAGAAGAGAGAGATCACCTGGACTTGGGATTCCGTTTGCAGCATTTTTCTGTCCAGGGCACAACCATGAGACCTTCATTCCCTACAGAAATGGAGATGGTTTCCTTTTCCAAGTAACTAGCTACTATGGACAGACTGTTTCTGCCCCCACCATGGGCTTTCGGGAGATAAGCCAACCTTTCTAAGCGATGGATAAGGAGCGTTTCTCACCCGCCACAGAGGTGAATTCACAGAGGTGAATGAATGCCCAGCAGATATACTTAAGCTAAATGTGGCATTGAAAAATAATAGGAAAATAGGATGCAGGTATTAAGCATCCTATAAAACACCAACTGAAAATAAAAGTGCATCATTTGACTGTAATTGCTGAGTCAAGCAACATTTCTCACTTTTCAACTGTGGGTTATTGTGCAGAGAAATAACTCATTAGAAATAACCCATTTCCAATGCAGGCTCCTTCAGGCCTGTTCCTAGAGTTCTCTGATGCCTAGACGTTCCCTTATTCACTTGCAAAAATCACAGACCCAAACTGGCTATAAATTGCAAAGCCAATGAACGAGCTGGTGCCAGCCTCTGCATTCAATTACCCAAGTGGCAGGTCCTTTGAAATGGGATTTGAAGTCATCACAGACCGGAGAATCCCCAATTCTATTGCTGGTCTACATCCTGCCACGTTTATTTAAGTCAATTACTGAGTGGCTTGGAGTGTGTCCGCAGGAGCGGCCAAACAGCTGGTCATTTCAATCAGTGCAGGGCCAGCTTCTGCCGGGCAAGGCCGGGGGGGGGTGGGGGAATGAGTCCAATCAGTCATTGGTGGAGGCAGAACAATGCAGGGGCATTCTTGGGGCCCGTAAGTGCATTGAGCTCAAACTGTTGGGAAGCTGTTGGGACCGCCTTGTGTCCAAGCTGTCACGGGTGTAGAGGACTCAGCCAGGCCTCCCCAGACGGTCCTATGCCCGTTTGAAGTCTGTGCTCCGAGCTGGGCCCGGGCCAGGATCAAGCCAGACGGGTGTCTGTGCTCGGTGCTCACAAGGCAACCGAGCAGTGAGATCCCAGAGCAGGGTTGCTCCCTGGCCCCAGCCAGCCGGACAGAGCTCTCGCTCCTGTGTATACTTTGTAGTTTCCTCCTGGCTCTGTGTCTAAGTCAGGGGTCTCTCCTGGTGGTGCTGGAGAACAGTCTGGGGTGCTGAGGCTCGAACCAGCATTGGCCACGTGCAAGATCAGTGCCCACATTCCAGGATTCTCTCGCTTTGAGGTTTCACTTGTGAGTGGAAAGACCGAATAGAGACCGAACACAGCGCTTCAGTTGAACTGCTGCACACAGTGCTTCTCTGTCTCAGTCTGAAAGACCTGAGCCCTCTGCTTGGGTCATCTGAAGTAGGGTCTGTGATAACTGGAGTTTCAGACTGTTTTCTTGAAGGATTGTGTGCGGCCATCTGCAAGGAGAACAGGAACTCAGTGGCTCCCCACCCTGCTCACGGCTGCTTCTGTTCTTACCGACAGGCAGAACATGCTCTGTCTGAAATGGTCTAGCAAATGATTGGCTTCAAAGCCCTTGGATGCAGCTCTTGTGCCGGGAAGGCTGTGGAAGGAGAAAAAGAAAAGATCCGTGGTGCTGCGGCTAGTGTTGGCCCAGATCGCTCCGCAGCTGGCTCTGTTCTCTGCAGTGTTCAGCAGGCTTCTTTTCCGTTCTTTCGTTCTTTCTTTTTTTTTAAGCCCTAGACAATTAGCCCACATCATTGCCCTAAGTGACTAATGTAAACTTTATGTTGAGGGCAGAGATGACTCAGCCTCCCGCGGAATATTCCCAGGGACACCATCACTTTGGCTGGTGCCTGCATCTTACTTGCTAAATGTCTTTAACATAATTGCTCGATTTATTGTCAACTTCTTCTAAAGAACTTTTTAAAAAGTTTTCATTTTTTAAAAAGTTCTTTAGAAGGGAAATCACTTTTTCTTCCCTTCAAGAAGGAATCTAGATTGGGGCCAGAGAAATAATATAGGAGGTAGGACAGTTGCCTTGCACGTGGCCGACCTGGGCTCCATTCCCGGCTTCCCATATGGTTCCCCAAGCAAGCCCATCAGAAGTGATCCCTGAGTGGAGGAGAGCCAGGAGTAAGCTCTGAGCACAGCTGAGTATGGCCAAAAAAGAAAAAGAAAGGAAAAGAATATATGAAAAGAAATCCAGTGTTTTCAGTTGGAAAGATCTTTTTCCCTTTCTGTTGGGCCATACCTGGCGGTGCTCAGGGACTGCTCCTGGTCAGTGCTCAGGGTTATTGTTGGTGCGGGAGGAGAGGCCAGTCAGTGCTGGTGACTAATCATTGAACTGCAAGGTACGTTTTCATTTGTTTGGGGATTTGTTCTGTGGAGGGCTCAGGCTTCTCCTGGCTCTGTGCTCAGGGGTCACACCTGGCAGGACTCGGCTCCAAATGCCGTCCCGGGGCTTGAACTGGGGCAGCCAGATACAGGGTGCTGTCCACTGTGCTGTCGCTCCAGGCCTCCGAGGCCAGATACAGGCAGGTGCTCTGTCCACTGTGCTGTCGCTCCAGGCCTCCGAGGCCAGATACAGGCAGGTGCTGTGTCCACTGTGCTGTCTCTCCAGGCCTCCGAGGTACGTTTGGGAAGAGTTTCGGAAGATCTCTCACATTTTGAACATCTGAAGTGATATAACAGATCAAGCAAGGTAAAGGGTGAAAAGGACGTTTGCACAGCCAGGAGAGTGGACATGAGGATGACTTCCAGCGGTGCTCAGGGGCACACCAGGTGCTGGGGACCGAGTCTGGGCCCACTGCGTCAAGGCAGTCGCCCTCCCCACTGTAGTGTTGCTTTGGCCCTGATACTTTCTAAGCATTCTAATTTAAAAGCGTTTCGGTTTGCAGTATCATTAATAATGTTTCCTCGTGGCCATGATTGCAACACCACATCCGTCACCTGTTACCCACGTCTCCCCCACATGACCCCAACCCCTGTCCTTCTCCCCCAAACCCCACCACCGTTGTGTGGATCATACCCCCTCACACACACACATACACACACACACACACACCCACATTCTCCTTTGTGGCTGCCTCTCTGTATCTTAAGTCGCATATGAGAGATCCGACTGTCTGTCCCTTTCTCTCTCACCGACTACTCTCTGCTGACATCTTGTGGAAAGAACGAGAATTGGTTTTCTAGTCGTAAGGCCCAAGGAGGCAGGGTTCAATTGATCTAAGACTAGAAAAGCTGTGATGCCGCAGCCTGGAGTATATAGAGAGGGGGCAGTGAGTGAGGAAGGGGCGCCCTCACCATGGCAACCTCCAGGTCAGTGCCTCAGACACACGTCCACCCCCAAGGCTGGGAAAGGGCTCGGGGACTGACTCCTGCTTTGCACAGATCAGGCAAGATAAAGGGTGAAAAGGAGGTTTGCATAGCCCAGGGTCAGAAGGAAAGTGGACGATGTGGGGGATCGCTTCTGGCAGTGTCAGGGCAACATGGGGTGCTGGGATCAAGCCTGGGCCCGCCAAGTGCGAGGCAATTGCCCTACCCATCTGGGCAGCCTCAGCTTAACCCCCGCACCGGCAATCCCCTGAGCGCTTCCAGGAAGTGGGTTCCTCCAAGCACAGAGCTTGAGTGACCCTCAAGCACCACTGGGTGTGGCCCAAACCAAACTGGAGTGAAGTGAACGCGCACACACACACACACACACACACACACACACACGCGCGCGCAACAGGTAAGAAGCCGGTCGCTGCCGTCAGAGCCCTTTTCCAGGCAGCACTGCAGAACTGAGAGACGCGTGACAGAGTCACATTAATCAGCCTGCGGGCGTGGAACCTGCCACGTCACTTTCCTTTGGTTTTATGACCCAAATTTAACAACTGAGCAACCCCTACTTGGAATTTAGACCAAGTTGGCTATCCTCAAACGTGTTTCTGCTCAGAACTGCCCACACGCACCAGCTCCCCGCCTACACATCTGGGAATCGGCCTTTCTCAAGAAGCAGCCTTCTGCATGTTGGCTGCTCTTTAAAAACCTGGCGCTGAGCTCAGCATCATCAAAGCAGAGAAGGGTGAGTGAAAGGACATGAGTCCATCAAAGTGGAAACGCTTCATGCGATGGCAAGCGATTCCCTGAGCTTCAGTCCTTCACCTTCACACTAAAAGAGTGACACAAGATGCCACAGAGTGGCTCAGAGAAAGACTGGCACGGAGGGAGCCTCAGCTGTGTCTCCGAGTCACAATATACGGAGAAGAAAACATTTGACTCATGGAATGTGGGGCCTGGAGCGACAGTACACAAGTAAGGTGCCTGCCTTGCATCTGGCCAATATGGGCTCAACCCGGCATCACATATATTCTCCCGAACACTGTCTGGAGTGATCCCTGAGTGCAGAACCAGGAGTAACACCTGAGCATCGCGGGTGTGGCCTCAAACAAAAATCATAGAATGTATGGAACAGCTCAGTCTACACATGGCTTGCTTACGTGTGTGTGGGCAGAGATGTCAAAAGCATATTCAAATGCTAACTTTTGCGGGGACAGGGGCTGCTGACAGTCCAGAGCCTCCCCACGCTGGGGCAAACACTTTCCCAGTGAACACAGCTCCATATTGGCGGCAATATTTTAAAGGGACTTAACTTTGTCTCTGTGGCGTTGGCTGCTCCGACTGTTGTGCCATGAACACCCACTGCTTTCTCCAGAACCTTTTACTTCCATTCAAAACTTGAAAGAGGATTTTTCTTAGTAGCTCACATTTGCACTAGGGAATTTGCAGATCCCCTAGTTGGAGCTCAGGGTGCAGTGCATGAGCAGGGGTCCCACCTTTTCAGTTTCACAGAAGAGCCCAAGATGGATTCACTGGAAGACACCCGCAGAGGGAAGCTAGAGCTGAGGCTTCAGCCCTAAGCCCCTGACTGCTGCTGGCCTCGCCTCCCTCCCATGCTGCAATGAAGGTAGATTTGTGATTCCGCACTAACGAATGTCTCTTCTTCACTTACTCTCTGTTTTAGAAATGCTACATCGGGTGCCTGAGAGATCGTCCATCAGGGAAGGGGGCCTGTGGCAGGCAGCCCGGCTCCAGCCAGTTCACTCCCAGGCAGTGCATGTGGGCCCATTGGCACCATAAGCCCCAAGCACTGCTGGGTACAGCTGCAAAACCAAAGTAAAGCAAGTCGCTTTGCAAAAAGGCAGCTGGAGGCTATAGGTTGGTGGCTCAAAGGGCTGGGGACAGGCTTTGCATGGTGGGGCCAGCTTTATTCCCAGCAAAGCAGGGAAACAACCCACCAGCACCCCAGGTTTGGCTCAACGCCCCACAAATTAAAGCAATAAAAAAGCAGACTCAAGTCAGGGCATAGGCTGGCGAGGTTCTCGCGAAAGCCCTGCTAGACCACCTTAAAACAGCAGTCCTGTTTCATTTTTAATTTTTTCATTTAGTTTTTAATTTCCGTTAACTTTCCATTTACCCCTTACAAGTTAACGGGAATTCCAAGAGCACAGACATTGGGATAGTAGCGATGTGCATGAGGATCTGTCGCTGGCTTTTCTCTGAACCCTGATCCGGTTCACACCTCCCAGTTCACACCTGGTTTCAGGCCCGCACTTGGTTGGCTCCTGCCTGAGCAGGCTGGAATCCGACCCAGTCCGGAGGGCGGCCGTCAGCGCCCTCTGCCGGAGGGAGAGGAAGGCGCGTGCCCGTGCTGTGGAGTCGTGTCTCCCTCTGGTGGCAGGAAGAAGAACACTCTGAAGGGCGTCCTCTGTTGGAGCATCTTCACAGCATCCGCAGGTAAGATCTGGGACCCTAACTGGGTTTATTGGGGCATGGACAGTTGTCATCCCTGTCATAAAGAGAGAATATTTCTTCAGGGAACACTACATATGCTAGAAAAGGTCAGCGCCAATTCTAATGCAATTTGGGTCCTACTGGACTCACCATCAAGGATTTAAATTCATCATCTGAACATTTTGTGCTGTCTGAGGCTAGAGTTCCGTGGGAGCGTGCGTGTCTTGCACGTTTGAGCCCGGACACTGTAGTAGTGACAGCAATAGTGATAGAGGATGCGGAGAGTACAGCGGGAGGGTGCTTCCTTTAATCCCTGGGATCCAGGGAAAGCAGCTCGCGGGGGCCAAGCCTGAGCCCGGGAGCCGTCTCTTCCCATCTCTTCCCTCCTGGGCGTGATTGCGCTTGCGGGAGGGATTGCCTTACAGCACCTGCACGCTGAGCCTGGGGTAGGACCACCCGCTGCCCTCCCGAACTCCCTCCCGGGAAGACTCCAGCACTGGCTCCCCCAGGGCTTCCCGTAGGAGCCCATCACAAGGGGCTTTCTGGTCTCCCCACGCACTCAGCTTCCACCCCCACTAGGCTCCAGCCAGAACTGCTCTTGGAAGACCCCCTGGGCTGCACCGCCCGCCCCTCGCCTGACTCTGCTTTTCCAGGAGCTGAGCTGAGCAGCGAGGGCAGTGGGCCTGGAGCGAGTCTGCCTTATGGACGTCTTCCTTCATAGAAAACACCACACCTTTCCTCCTGACTCCGTGTCCAGGGGTCACTCCTGGCAGTGCTGGGGGGACTCTGTGCAGAGCCGGCTTCAAGTTCAGGTATATTGAGTGCAAGACAAATGCCTTTACCATTACACTAGTGCTCTGAGCTGACAGCTGACATCTTTTAGAAAACGTTTTTAATTAAGCATATTTAATGGTAGAGCATTTGCTTAATATGTGAGACCCTGGGTTCAATCCCCTGCAACGACAACAGCAATATAGTTTTCCCGAATCCCTAACAGTTGGCTTGGAGCCCGGCGCTGGACGTCTGTGCTCAGTAAATGGGGGTTCTGTTCCTTCCTTGGCGGTATCCCCAGTTCTCAGTCTGGCCAGAGGGTAGTTTCCGAGACATTTCCACACTGGGGGTTGGGGGGTGAGATGTGAACTGGGGGGCTGGAATTCAAGAAGTCGTTCAGAGGAGGAGGGACACCGGCGAAACAGCAAAGCAGAAGATCGGAATCACTTTCTGCCTCCCGCAGCACCTGGCAAAGGCTGCGTCTGCCTGCCCGGCGCTCTCCCCTGGATTTGGACGAGGGTCAGGAAAGTCAGCAGGAAACCAGCACTAACATATGTCTAGACCCAGGCAACGACCCAGTGTGAAAACGATGTACACTTTCGGCCAGCAGGTGGCGGTGTGGCTCCAGGGCGCTGCGAGCAGTGGGGCTCTACGGTTCTCTGCCCTTCGCCCTCCCTACTCGAGAGAATGAGAATGGGGTGTTGGTTGGTTGGTTGGTTGGTTGGTTGGTTGGTTGGTTGGTTGGTTGGTTGGTTGGTTGGTTGGTTGGTTGGTTGGTTGGTTGGTTGGTTGGTTGGTTGGTTGGTTGGTTGGTTGGTTGGTTGGTTGGTTGGTTTGCTTGCTTGATTGCTGGTTTGTTTGCTTGTGGGCTATGCCCGGTGATGCTCAGGAGTTATCCCTGGCTCTGTACTAGGGAATTGGTCCTGGCAGTTCCTGGGGACCATTTAAAATGCCAGGGGCGGGGCCGGAGGGATAGCCCAGCGGGTAGGGCGTTCGCCTTGCATGCGGCCAGCCCATGTCAGCCCGGGTTTGATCTCCGCATCCCATATGGTCCCCTGAGCACCGCCAGGAGTAACCCCTGAGCATCGCCGGGTGTGACCCAAAAAGCAAAAAGAAAAAAATGCCAGGGGCAGAACCAAAGTCAGCCACCTGCAAGGCAAACACCCTCTACCCACTGTACTAGCGCTCAGGCCCTAATGAGAATCGCTTGATTAACAGTCACGCATACACACGGGATTCATTCATTCATTCTCGCCTTTCTCTCCCACAAAGCTACAACCAAGAGGGCGCAGACAGACAAGCTCACCCCCCTGGACAAATTAAATGGCATCGCCCCACCCCACCCCAGAGGCTGAGACAGCCCTTGGTAAGCTAAGAGACACAGACAAGCACGCAGCCAACCCGGGTTCCATCGCCAACTCCCCATATGGTCCCCCCGAGCCCCCAGAGGTGATCCCTGAGAACAGTCAGGTGTCAGCCCTGCGCGCCTTTAGGTATGCCCCCACCCCCAAAACTGGAAAGGGATGCACCTGACTCTTCTCACCCTTTGCATATTGCTTCTTAGATTCTTTGCCTGTTTGGGGCACACCCCTGTGACGCTCCCTGGGGAGCACCGTATCCTCAGACTCCTGCATGGACCTGTCGTCCCGTTCATTGAGATCAGCAACCCCAGGACTGCCAGCACTGCTTGGGAGCCCCCACCCAAGATGAGAGAGGACAGGCACCCCACGCTCCTTTTGCCGTGGGATTCCACAAGAACTTCCTATTCCCCAGTCCACCTGTTATAACTCTGAAGGTATCTCGCCTTTCCCCAAACACACAGATACCGTGGTTTCTCCATTGAGTGTCATCAGCTGAGGCTGCCCGGTTCCCCGGGCTATAAAGGACCCTGGGACCCATTGTTGGGGCAGAAATCTTCAAGTGCGCCAACAGAGCAGAGGCAGCAGCCGAGGCGTGATTGTCGGGTTCCCTTGCTGCTCCTGGTAGTCGGCCCTGGAGGGGGCGCTCACCTCAGAGGCAGGTGAAGGGACAGCCGCACTCCAGGCCAAGTCCTGATGTGGCAATAATATGAACTAATGTTTCCATGGGGACAGTCCAGGTCTGGGTCCCACCTGGAAGGGCTCAGGGCAGCTCCCAACTCAGTAGCTGAAAACTACTTCTGGGGACCATGCAGTGGCAGGGATGGAACCTGGGACTCCAGCACGCAGAGTCCCCTGAGCTTCCCCTGAAGAAATATTTCAAGGGCTCCACACACACAGTGAGCTCTGGAGAATCCTTTCAGCCAGGAATAAGAGTGACGAAGAAAAGACAGAACATCAGACACCAAATGCCACGCGAAGGAGGCAGTTGGTCTATAGTGTTTCTATTGGCTGGGAATTGGGGTGGGAGGTTCCTAGCAGGGATCCAAGGGCCTGGGGCTGCACCACCCAGAGTTATTCATGGGGATTTTGAGAGCTTCAAGTTTCAGCACTTATCCCAGCGATGAGGTGCTCGGCCCAGGGGTGCTTGGGGCGCCAGGGATATCCCGAGCACTGCGCTGGGGAGTGAGAGATGCCAGGAACGAGCCAGGGGCTGAGCTTCTCAGCACCACATACAAAACTAGAGCATAATCCTTTGGGTAGTGTTCCCAGCCCTTGGATATAGGATTGACCCCAGGGAATAAAGTAGGTTAAATACGGAAACGTGGGCTGGGAGAGAGCTCAGCGGCCAGGAGCACATGATGCAGGAGTGCAGAAGCCCCAGAAGCCCCCAGAGGCCAGTCTGTTGTGGAACTCAGGGTCTCAACAGCAGAGCTGCTGAAATTGTGCCTTACGCATGAGGGTGGCACCAGTCATGGAACTCTGGGCCTCCCACTTGGCAGGCAAGCACGTTAGCCTTGCAGCCTGCTCCAGCCCCTAAAGAATTCTATTTTTCTGAGGAGGGAAGCTCATTTAGTAATTGCCCATTAATCGCTCTGTCTGGCCAAGCTGTGGACTAGATTCTGGGCACAGAAAGCTGGCAGGAAAACGTGAAGTGACGTTTCAGGTGTCTCTCATGCCACTGGCCTCGTCAGCCTCCAACGACAAAGGAAGAGTCAACTTTGGTTTTGCTTGATGTGCTTTGGGCGGGCCCCTCCAGGGGTGTCTGGTCTTGGCCGAGGGCAGTTTGGCTGTGAATGCCAAAGCCGTCTCAAGGGACGCAGCGTGGAGCTGCTCGAGCTCTGAAGCTAACTAGCTTCTCAGTCCTCTGCTTGACCCCACTGGGCATCTTTTAAAACTGTCCAACTGGGGACTGGAGCGATAGCCCAGCGGGTAGGGGTGTTTGCCTTTGCGCGGCCGGCCTGTGCCGGCCTGGGTTCGATCCCCGGCATCCCATATGGTTCCCGAGCACCGCCAGGAGTAATTCCTGAGTGCAGAGCCAGGAGTAACCCCTGAGCATCGCCGGGTGTAACTCGAAAAAAAAAAAAACTCCAGCTGGGGCCAGAGAGGTAGCACAGGGGTTCAGGTACTTGCCTTGGCCAGCACACAGCAAACCCGGCTTCCATCTTTGGCTTCCCATGTGGCCCCCTGAGCTCTGCTGCGAGTGATCCCTGAGCACAGAGAGAGGGTAAGCTCTGAGCACAACCAGATGTGGCTCCAAAACAAACAAAAAACCCCACAATAAGAAACAAATAGAATCATACAAGTGAGTGTGTGTTGTACGGGTGGGGTTGATAGCTCATGTGGCAAAAGCACAACCCTGGAATGCACAAGGCCCTGGGTTCAACCCCGGCATTGCCTGGATTCCAAGCCAAGCTCTGCTGCAAGTGCTCCTGGGCTGCTGAGTCTTGCCAGGCATGGGGCTGACTTCAAATATCACAATTTAAAATAAGCAAAATTGTACCAATGGGAAAACTGAGATACGGGGGTGGGAGTGTGGGGAGGGAGCCCCCTTCTGAGGCAGGCCAGACTCTAGGATCCCAACTGACCATTGGGAGGCCAGTGAGTTCTGCTGGACTCTGCTTCTCTGCAGGTCCGTGGCTGGCAAGCAGCAGCGACAGTATGGCTGGCTCAGGGCTCCTGCAACCTGCCGCTTTGCTATCCCCAGACCTCCGACCTTAGCAGGCTGCAGGGGCGGAGTGAGCCCAGGGCAGAGCTGCGGCCCCCCTTAGGTCCCGGAGTTTGCCCTTTGAGCTGCACAGAGAAAGCAGACATTCTGGAAGCTGCAGGACAGGGTTCAGCAGGGCTGTGGGTGACTGTCTGGAGAAATGAGATTAAACGAAGCCCAGAGGATGGGGTGAAGCTAACACAGAGAGCACACAGATGAATAAATTCATGGAGTTCTCATACGCATGTGAGGCCGGGGAAGCTCAAAGATCTGTTTTATTCGGGCGTGGGGAAGGGGCTGCTTGGGTTACACCTGGCTGTGCTCAGGGATCACTCCTGGTAATACGTGGGGACCAGGTAAGCCATGTGCAAGGCCAGCACCTTATCCACTGGTGTATCCAGGCAAATGAATCCTTCCACTTTACAGAGGGGAAACAGGGCCGGCCAGGTAGCTCAAGGCTGAGCAATGGCAGAGCCATAGCACGGTGGGCAGATGCTGACCTTGCAATGGCGGACCCAGGGCTTGATGCCTGATGCCCCCTCCCCAGATGGTCCCCCTGAGGCCCGCCAGGAATGATCCCAGAACACAGAGCCAGGAGTAAGCCCTGAGCACCATAAGGTGTGGGCCCAAACAAAGCAAAACTAATAGTGCAGGTAGGAGGTTTGAGTTCTCTCCAGCACCGTGGGCTTCACCAGCACAGCCAGGAGCCATCCCCAGAAGCAGACGGAAAAGCCCCTAAGCCCGACCAGGTGTCAGCCCTCACCTGTAATAGAGAGGACACGGGTGCTGAGGGGCTAGGACTGTCTGGGCTGACGTGTTACCTAGCCTGACAGTGGCAGGACAGGATGTGAGCTCCTGTCCCCCACCATGAATGGGAAGAAGACGTGGCATCTGCCCAGCGCACGGCCCAAGGGTGCTTTGCCTGGGAGAAGAGCCGAAGACCGAGGCCTGGGGTTTCCGGCCACGGGGCCTCATGAATAAAACTGAAGGGTGATCTCAAGCAAAGGAAAGTGAACTTTCAAACAATGAGACCCAAGGAGGGAGTGTCAAAAGGGAAGGGGGAGCGGGGAGGAAGTCGGGGGAGAAGAGGCCGGGGTGGCGGACCGAATCAGACCTTCACGCGGAGCAGAGTGCGGTGAGTCAGAGGCTGGCTTAAGACGGCGCATGTCTACCGGTGCCCCGCCAGGCTCCGACGCTGTCAAGCAAACGCTTCAGAATGCTCAAAGGATCTTGGTGCCTCTTCTGGCTACTTCTCCGGTGCCAAACATTTCCTGCTTGGCCAGAAGAGGGCGATGCGGATGCAGGGAGCCTGTGAGCCGGGGTGCTCCCAGCCATCAGTCCTAGGGTACAGGGAGGGGTCACACAGATCTAAGAACACCCACAGGAGACCCCCGTGTGGTGGTGAGAGGGAGGGGCGAGGACAGAACCAAGAAAAAGCAAACCTGGTGCTGAGTTGGACTCTGGAAGCTCCTCTGGGCAGGGGTAATCCTGTAAATCCTTACAGGATTGCCCCTACGGGCTGGCCTCCATGACTTCCTGTTGTACCATCAAAATTCTGCCTTGCACATTGCTGATAGTCTTGTCCTTGCTAAAAGGAGGGCAGCAAGGAATGTCTACAAAATCTCTTGTTATTGTTTGCCTTTGTGATATGAGAGAGAGAGAGAGAGAAAGAGAGAGAGGGAGAAAGAGAGAAAGACAGAAACAGAGACAGAAACAGAGACAGAGGCAGAGACAGAGAGACAGAGTATATTTCTCCTCACCAGGGAGGCACGTTCTGTGTGCCAGGCTCACGGCAGCGGGGCTGAGACAAAGGGACATCAGTTGATGTGCTCCCCACACAGTCTGCCCCTGATAGCCTGGGCGTCAGTGGGAAGACAGGGACCTACTTCTGATGGGGACAGGAGGCCGTTCTCTCTGCCTCTGAAATGGTCTTCCATGGACCCCTGGAGTTCTCCATCTGGGAGTCCCTGAACCTCTAAACAGATCTTTGCTGCTCACGTCAGCAAACAGGCTAATTTTCCAAAAAGAGGAAATTGGAAGCAGAGAGAGGCAGTGACTGTTCGGATTTAGAGTCCCGGTCCCCCTGGGGACTCCAGAATCTTCTCTGATAACGGAAACCCCAGAGGGAAGGAGTGACAATACCTTGACATTTCTGGGACCTTGGAGTGAATTCCTTGGGCACTTCCTCCATTCCCCAGTGTGGGCTCTGCCGGAAGCTGGCCTCCAAGACCATTGACAATACCATAAAAATTCCTTTCTCTGCCTGGACAGATTCCCCAAGGATTAAAGCACTTGTGCCTTGCAGGCGTCTGACCCTGGTTCCGTCCCTTGCACCACCAGGAGCAGAAACGCAGGAGGGCCTTGAGCCTTCTAAGTAAGGTCCATGCCCCATGCTGCCCGGCCCCAATTCCTTTCTCCCTAGAGGACAGCTGGAGTCCCAGGGTCACGCCCAAGGTGCAGAGGGAGCTTGTCTGTAGGGGCACGGTTGCTGCCTCTGCCCGGCCTCTCTAGACCTCTCTTCCCAGTCCCCAGGTCTCCAGCTAAGCTTTTGCCCAAGCAGATGGGCCCCAAGTTACTGAATGATGATTCTCTAGCAAACAGCGTTTCAGCTTGCCCAGCTCCCAGCCTTCAGTTTTCGCTATTCCTCAGCGGCTGCCGAGGTGCTGGGCTCCCAGCGAGAATAACCGACTTGCCCAAGGTCGTTGCCTCCTAATTAGAACAGACACTTCCTGCCTTACCTACTTAGGACCCAGGCGGCACTGCGGAACATGCTCTGATCAAGACAAGGACCGTATTTTCAGAATGCAAAACTGGGACATTGAGCCGCACAAACCCAAGTGCCCTGGCAGGGACAGCCGAGAGAGGGTTTGCATCCGTGCTGCCCCAGAAAAGGGCACTGGCAGCTGGCAGACTCCGAGATGGTCCAGGCTGGTTCTCCTGGGGCAGAGCAGAAGCAGCGGAAGCCCCAGGAAGCTCAGTGACTGGCCGGAGGTCGTAGGCAGAAATGTTTTGTGTTTTCTCAACTCAGAGGGTTGAGTCAACAGCGAGTGGGTGGGGAGGACAAAAGGGGCCATTGTTTAGGCGGCTGAGCCGCAGTTCACTGACCCAGAGCCGGCTCCACCCTGCCCAGGGTAGTGTCCCGAAACCCCAGGAAGTGTATCTGGGGCCAGTTCAAGCTCAGGGTCTCCAGCTTTTGCAGATGTGGGTGGCAGAGAGGAAGCGTGAGACATACAAGCACCGTGCCTGGGCTAGCGAGAGTGTGCAGCCTGGCATGTGGCTGCGGGGGCGAGTCTCCGGCACCACATATGATTCTCTGAGCACTGCCAGGGGTGACCCCTGAGCACAGAGCCAGGAGCAAGCCCTGGACACTGCCAGGTGTGGCCCAAAAACTCAAAAAATGAAAGTGCTTTCAAGAACTTACTAAGTACTTTTTCTTAGGGAAGAAAGTATTCTATGGAAAGTAGATGCCATTTGCTGGATCTCTCTCTCTCTCACTCTCTCTCATTGACAGCACTTCCTCTCTCTCTCCTCTCTCTCTCCCTTTGGTGTTTGGGCTACACTTGGCTCTGCACCCAAAGGGCCATGTGTGCCAGGGATGTGCTTTACATGCTTCTGCCCATCCAACTGTCTCTCTGGCCCAAACGGTTTTCTTCTCTTTTCTCCCAGAACTAGAATGTGAATGAGACAAGATGCAAGCAGAAAATAAGTAAGTCAAGGCAGCCATAGGTCAAAATTACAAGTTATTTATTTATGCAGTGCTCAGGGGCTATTTCTGGCTCTGTGCTTAGGGATCACTTCTGGTGGGGCTTGGGGAACCCTACGTGATGTTGGGGATCGAACCCAGATCAACCGCATGCTAGGCAAGAGCCCCCTCCCCACTGTCCTATGGCCCCAGTCCAAACGGACAAGTATCATTAGGTTGCCCATACACCCTGGAATGAATGAGACATGGTCAGTTTCTCAAATTCAGTCTTGAGCCTGCCCTGACCCCTGCTCTGTCTCCTGTTTAAGTGAGAGAAAAGCCCAAGACCAAACTCAGGGAGTGTCCACTTGCAGCTCGTTTCTCCGGCTTAGAGAACCCCAATCTGGAACCCACACCCTCATACTAAAAAGTGCATTGGGCTGGAGTGATGGGACTGACCGGGATTTGATCCCCAGCATCCGATATGACCCCAGAGCACCACCACCAGGAGTGACCCCTGAGCACACCTGGGTGCGGCCCACCCCCAAATGTGCATTTGGCGACATCCTTTCAACCATCAGGTCTCCGACTCTGGCTCCTTCCAGCTGTCAGCTCGCCCCTTTCTGCTGTGGCGGTGCCCAAGAAGCCTTCCCCACCCCTAGAGCCTGCCTCTGGGCCAGCAGTTTCCTCCTTGTTCCGCGGGCTGCTGGGAAGCCCTGCAGCGTGGGTGGTTCCAGGCCCACCCTCTCCCCATAGACCCTCCAAGGTGCCAACACCACACTAGACATCGCGCTGAATGCCAGTGTGTTCCCAAGCCCTGGTTTAGACATTTCTTCCCCTGTGGCATCTTTTCCACTGTCCTCGAGCTCTTCCCCTTCCAGGCCCGTAGCGAGTATTCTGTCTCCCTGTCCACAGCCCACCCACTATTGTCAGGGTTCAACAATTATTTCATTCATTCCTGGCTTCATTCATTTCCTCTCTACTTGTTTCCAAAGAAGCCCAAAGTGCCATTTAAGCCTACCCTCCGGCCCACTGCCAAGGAATCAAAGGGGGCAGGGGGGGGGGGGGGCGGAGGCAGGGGCGAGAGGAACGGGCCCATGCCGCAGTCACTGCTGGCACTTTCTGTAAACCACTTACTCCAAGCCTCAATCCTGTCTCAGATGAGAGCAAATGACAGTCAACCCTAGAAGGGCCAATAAGAAACGGATGGCCTTGATAGTGTCACCCTTAATTATTGTGTTTACAAACGCTTCCTGCGCTGGCTCTTTTGTTCAGTTGTGCTGAGAGCTGGTGACAGGTTGTGGGGCCATAAACAGAAGGGGCCGGGCAGTACCAGGAAGCACAGCCACCAGAGTGCAGGTGTCCAGAGAAGGGGATGCCCAGTGCCTTTGTTTGGAGGAGAGTCAAGCACGCCATTTCCCTCGAACCAGTGTCGAAAACCGGTGCTGTAGACCTGGCCCAGAGGATGGCCTTGGAATGTCTGAGGAAATTGAGAAGTGTGAGCTTGAGTTCCTCCACACCTCTCTTGGTGTCTGAGGGAATGAGAGGCTGCTTTCAGGACCAGTTCTGAGGCCTGGGGAGCGTCTCCAGCTGGCATACATGAGGCCCTGAGTTTGGCCCCCAGCACCACACGCCTGACAAGCACAGCCAGTACATCTCTGCCTGGTGGCCCCCAGGCACTGCTGGGAATGGCTTTCCTTCCTTCCTTCCTTCCTTCCTGCCTGCCTGCCTGCCTGCCTGCCTGCCTGCCTGCCTGCCTGCCTGCCTGCCTTCCTTCCTTCCTTCCTTCCTTCCTTCCTTCCTTCCTTCCTTCCTTCCTTCCTTCCTTCCTTCCTTCCTTCCTTCCTTCCTTCCTTCCTTCCTTCCTTCCTTCCTTCCTTCCTTCCTTCCTTCCTTCTTCCTTCCTTCCATCAAACCAGACGATACTCAGAGTTTACTTCTGGCTTTGCACTCAGGAATCACTTTGGGCGGTGCTTGGAGGACCATAAGTGATGCCGGAGATTGAACCCAGATCGATCATGCGCAAAGGCAAACACCTCCCCATTGTATTATCACTTGGCCTCTTTTTTTTTTAAGCAGAACTGGCGCAGGTGTGAAGTGATAGTCCAGCAGGTGAGGTACTTGCCTGCAAGTAGCCAACCTGGAGTAGATCCCACATGGTCCCCTGAGTACCAAGCCTGATCCCTGAATGCAGAGTCAGGAGAAAGCCTTGAGCACTGCTGAGAGTGGACCCAAATTAAAAAATAAAAGAAAAAAATTTTAAAGGCAGAAACAGAGAGATGAGAGATAGACAGTGTTCAAGGTGCTCAGTGTTACATGTGCTCAGAGCAGTTCCGATCCTGTTACCATAGTGGACCCCAGAGCATCACTGGGGGCATCCCTGGAGGCCCTTCAGCACCACCAGGTGTGAATGTCCCAGTGATTACCAGCACCCCAGGGCTACATGGAGTCTGGTTGGCAGAGAATTGCCATTGAACTGGCCCTGCACTTATCAGGTCTGTGATAAGGGGCAACTGTACATCTCCCACCTCCCTTTCTGAACCAATAAACTGGACCTCCCTCAGAGGTCTGGACTGATTTACATTGGAGCAGAAGGAAGCAGAAAAGAGCTTAGCAAACACCTGCTACCTCCTTGACACACAGAACGGCTACCCTAAAGATGAAAATAATAATCGCTCTCGTCTACCCCAGGCACCTCAGTGAGAGGACATTTCATTGCATGTGTGAGATCTTAGAATTGATTCCCCAACACTGGAAAAAAAAATTTCTGGGCTGGGGAAATTACTTAATAAGCTGAGTGCCTGCTTTGCTAGCAAAGGAGGTAGGTTTGCTCCCCCAACATGCATGGTCCTCTAAGCACCAAGAGTGATCCCTTAGTACTGA
Organism: Cryptotis parvus; assembly: GCA_021461705.1. Lineage (NCBI taxonomy): Eukaryota > Metazoa > Chordata > Mammalia > Eulipotyphla > Soricidae > Cryptotis > Cryptotis parvus. The sequence goes on from JAJIBD010004351.1 coordinate 70,568, forward strand.
ATCAGGAGTAGCCTCTGAGCATCATCAGGTGTGGCCCCAAAACATAGCCCCAAAAAATACAGTTGTGAGGTTGAATAGGAGGGAGTCAGAAAGACAATCCATGTTGCACAGACCAGCCCCTGGTTTGGTTCTACACAGATGGTCCGCTTCCTGAGCATCCCCAAGAGTCGACCCTACACACAGAACCAGGAATAAGTCCTGAGCACCTCCTGGGTTAGCAGAGAATTGCCATTGAGCTCCTCACTCCAAAAATGAATCATAGAACCAGAGAGGGCTGAAGTGACCAGCCAGGGTCATACTGGATACTGCTGGAGGCCCATCCTGGGGCCCCAAGAGTTAGGCCTGCACTCTAACTGGTGGTTCACTCCTGTCTATGAGATGGATCTTGGACTCTTAGCCTGGTGTCAAAACCATATGTAGGTTTGACCGCTCTTCCTTGTGACAGAAGAATAGGAAGTTCAGAAAAGCAAGAAGAAATAAAACTCAGGGACAGGCTGTGGCATTGTCAGTGTAGTTCATGGAGCCAGTGCTCAGCTGTGCCTGTGGAACACTTGGCTTGATCACATTTTTGCCCACATGGAAGGTCCTGGAATTGGGAGTGACCTTGGTGATCCTGGAAGACCCCTTGTCAATGGGCACTGGACGATGAGCTGGTCACCTGGACATGTGATGAAGTATGAGTAACTCCTGCACCCATGCAGGCCAGACCAAGGTACCAAGGAGCATCTGAGAGGCATTCACAGATGCCTTCATCCAAGAAGGCATCTAGATGTTCATTTCTTTGCATTAGGTTCTTGTAGATGGCGCCCTTAGGAATATGATGGATGAAAACCATTTCTGGCCAACTGTGGGGAAACCAGGACTGACATTCTATTCAAGGATGCTGCAAAAGTTAGGAGAAATCTATGGACTGTGGTTCTGATGGATAGAGATTCAACAAAATGGGCTGGAGCAAGAGTACAGAGGTGAAGGTCGTAGCCTTGCATGTGGCCAACCCTGGTTTGAGCTCCCCACTTGAACCATGTATTTAGCTCAATTATGAAACAACAGAAATACTTGTTGTTTGTTTGGGGACCATACCTAGCAGTGCTCAGGGATTACCCCCTGGCCCTGTGCTCCAAGGTCTCCCCTGGCAGTGCTCAGTGAACAGTGAGGTCAGGGGTAAAACCCGGCTTGGCTGCACGCAGGGCTAGCAACTTAGTCTCTGTACTATCTTTCTGGTCCTAGAAACTATTATTTACAACAAAATGAAGTATCTGCCACCATATGCTAATGCCTTGGTATTTTTCTGAACCTGGTTGAGTAAACGTAATGTGAATTAAACAAAGAAATGATCAGGGAACTGAGCAGAAGGAAGGTGAAGCGTAATGCCCAGGAGCCTCCTGCTCAGGTCGGCTGTGTCCATCACTGGTGGACTTTATTCCCCTCCAGGCGCCACTGGACGCCTCCCACCCACTTAAACAAGCACGTGGCAAATTACAGTTGGACCCCAGTGTCCACAGCACCTCTGGGTCTTCTCATGAGAGGTCAGCAAAGGTAGCTGGGAGAGAAGTTAGACGGAGGGAGGGCAGAGGTCCTAGGGGGGCTATGTGGGAAGCAGAATGCTCCGTCCAGAACCAGGCTGAGGGCAGAGGAACAGGCATGGAGAAGGGGCCAGACAGGAAGTACCAGGAGCCTCTCCCTCTCCAGCCCCAGCCTGTCCCACCCGCTCCCTGCTCTGCACATTGCACATGCCTCTGACAGGGCAAGAGCACGGACCTGGGCAAGGCACATTCAGGTTGATTGATTTTGCTTCACCGGGGACTGAGCTTCCAGGAGCCTAAGAACTTTCTACCTAGTAACCTCAGTGACTCTTCCAAGCAAGGCCATAAAATGGATATTTTATTACCCCCCCCTTTGACAGACAAGGACCCCGGAGTCCAATCCCTGCTAATAAAGTAACTAGGAGGCTGGCAAGGGCCCTGTCTTCAGATGCTGTAATACAGGGTTATGGCTTCTTTCTGCAGAGGACTAAATTATGAGAGGGGGGATCCATTTATTGTACCCCTCCTGCACCCCTAGAATCCGCCCCGGAAGCTGATGAGCAGTAGGATTACCCACCACATCAGACAGACAAGGGCCTCCAGCATGCGGCCAGTCAGCCTGGGCCTCCTCCTCCCTGCCCTTTCTACCACACAGGGCCAGCACCTCCCTCCCATCAACAACTATCCAGTTGTGGGTGGGATAGGCCAAAAGAGAACTGGGACCCCCCAAGTGCCCTTGACCCTGAAGCTGGATGACAAGATGCTTCCTCCTCGGTGGCCACCACTGAAGCCCCCACCCTGTTGCCTCCAACCCTAAGTCTTCTCTGGCCTCCAGCGTCCCCTTGTCGCCAAGTCCATGAGATTCAAAACCACCATCCCTGGGCCCGGGGAGAGCTTCCCTGCATGTTTCCCCAAGCACTGTCAGGAGCAACTGAGCATACCCCAAGAACTACTGAGCACTGAGCACGGACTGACACCAATGGGTGTGGCCCCAATGCGCCATATATACATCAGGGGAGAGAAGCGGTTTCCAGGTGGCAGGCAAGACAGAGGGAAAGAGATAGCTGGGACGTGGGAGTAGCATGCCCGAAAGTCCTGAGAAGGGAAGGCTCCAGCTCAGACCCAGGGAGAAGGGAAGGCTCCAGCTCAGACCAAGGGAGAAGGGAAGGCTCCAGCTCAGACCCAGGGAGAAGGGAAGGCTCCAGCTCAGACCAAGGGATGCTTCCAGGACTTATGCTCGGGTCGGCACCCCCAGGAGCCTCCTTCAGAGCCTGCAGGACCGTGCAGGAAGGGCATGAGTTGTCCAGGCCCTCGCCCTCTTTTTGCTGCCTGAGCAGTAGCTGACATCCTGCTTTGGCCTTGTTTCTCGGGGCCTGAAGAGGGGAACCTGATCTAGCCAGTTAGTACTGGACAGAGCCGGGAGCTGCCTTGGCCTCAGGTTACCAGGTCGAGGACCGAGGGGGTGAACTGTCCATCACTCCTGACCAGCGGAGGGATGGGGTACCTCTGGGCAGTGCCAGGAGAGGAGCCTTTTCTGGAGGCAGTGTTTGGTGAGGATGAGCTCAGCTGCTGGAGAAAGTCAGCAACAACAGCAGGTGGGTGAGTAACTGGGCTGGAAGGGGTGCCCTGAGTCCACGCTATTGTCTGCTGTGGGCTTGGCATGCCGGCCTAGGCCTGCTGGGCGGACTGCGCTAAAGAGCCACCGCGGGAGCTACCAGAGGCCGCAGGCTCAGTACTGGAGCAGGCAGGGCAGCGATCCTGACACGAGACAGGAGGGGTCCAGAAGGCAGAGCAGGGCTGGGCCGAAGGAAGGTGGGGACACAGCAGGGGCTGCTTCGCTCCCACCACAAGCTGCCTCACAACACCTGCGGACGTTCACCTTCAAGAACCACAACTGACTGAGGCCTCTGCCTCTGGCTGAGCATTGGGCCTAACCGCGACACCCTGAGCTCTCTCCCGCCTAAGGAGGTCACCTCTCCTGCCACCGGGCGCTGGCCTGGGGTCACTCTCATGCCACCACCTGCCATTTGTTGCTCATCACAGGAAACAGAGACTCACTCCCCTAAAGCCCCAGTACTGACGGCAGGGGGCTTAACCGTGGAACAGCCACAACTTTTCCTCACTCACCAGTGGGGGAAGATGTGTGCACCTTCCTGGGCAGACATTCTTCTGCCCCCCATCTCCCTCCCCCTTAGATGCTGAGTATGGGGGGGAACAATAGCCTGAATTAACTAACGACCTGTTGTCCGGATGCTGGCACTGCAGGAGAGGTATCACGGGACTGGGAAAGGGTCCTCTGGGGGAAAGGGCGCTACCGCATTCCCTTACTCCCTGCTGAGGAAGTGTCTTGAGGCACTGGAACCCGAATGTTTCCCTAGAGTCCGTTTTAAGGTAGATGGGAAGACGGGACCTTCCAATGTGTAGCTGCATCAAAAGAAAGAGAGGGCCGGAGACAGAGAGGAGGGGCGAGGGAGGCCGGAGAGACAGAGAGGAGGAGCGAGGGAGGCCGAACCCAGCACAGCAGGGAGAGGGAGGAGGGAGGACAGAGAAGGGAACGAGAGAGACGGGGAGAACACAGCAAGTGAGGAAGGCGGGGAACAAGTGTGGGGAGTCGCTGCTGGATTATAACTTTTCTTTCTTACGTTGAACTTCAGCCCGAGTCAGAGTTCTTGATGATGGGCCACCAAATGGGCAGAGAAAAGCAGGGAGGGGCCCCAGCGCAGCCCAGGACAGATTGAGCAGTGACCCTTCCTTCCTTGACTGAGTCCGGAAGACTCAGCCGTCCAGATGTCCAGCTCCCTCTCCAAAGGTGGCACCAGGACACCTTCAGCTTGGTGGGCCTTTGCCTGTGAGACAAGCGCAACCATTGCCTCAGTTCTAGCGTAACCCCCACTTTCCCAGCACCCCAACTCCTGCGATTTGGTTTCACTTCAGCTTCACCTGTGATTTATTTTTTCTGGCTGGTGCTCAGACTCACACGACCACATTGAGCCATGGCAGAAGAGGCCAAGGCGAGCTTCCTCCTTAAACCTGTCCCTTCTGCCCCTATCAAGGTGGGGGCATTGCCAGGGCAGGGCAGTTCTAAGACCCTGGTTGGGTGGGGCCAGGACACCTATCGATTTTTCCAGACGCTCCAGCTGAAGCCTGAAGCAGCTCCATAAAGCTTTGCACTAATGTTCCACACATCCGAGGGAGACCACTAAGTTTGGTTTCTGATGATCCAAGGGGGCGTGTCTTTTCTTGAGAAGAACCTCCACCAATCAGAGGTTTCTCTAGTGATGCCATGTCCTGCCTCTGGGTTTCATTGGTGGGGAAGCTCTTGGGTGCTGCGGCTGTAGGTTTCCACACTGTGCCTCCGTGGTCTACCTGAATCCCGCGGGGCGCACACGTCCCACCAAGCTCAGCTGCTACGTAGCATTTGTTTACGAAGTGGCTTGGCATGAACCCTTCTTCTCCGGTCGTTTCCCAAGTGTCTACGTCTTGCTCTGGGAATGTTCCAGGGAGACTGACCAGCCGGGCCAGGGATGCTGAGTGGCAGCGAGGAGATGAGCAGGACGCAGGGAACAGCAGGCTGCGTCTCTCTTTGCAGCTGATGAATTCCGCAGGCACGCACAGGCCTTCAGCCCGCTCTGCACCGAGCCGCAGCACTAAAAATAGCCCAGAGCTTATTTCCCTCCTTCCCGGCATGTCCTGCGGCTCCAGACAGAGCCCCTGCTGTCTGCCAGGCGGGGCTGGAGTTAACACGGGCGTCTGTGCCACCCTGCGCCCTTGCTGCGGGGATGCCTCCCTGAGGCTGCGGGTGGGTCCCAGTCATCAGAGTGGACGAGAGGCGAGCACCTGGCCTTGAGTGGCCTACAGAGGAGGCCCCTTGAGTGCTGGTTCAAGGGCAGGCCCCAGCGGTCACTGTCCTGCCTGAACAACTCTGAGGCTGGCCCGCCGGCTCATGCCCAAGCTGGGCACATCCTCCCTGCAGCCTTTCTCGGGGCTACCCTCTTCCCAAACCGGACTCTGCTCTGGTGCAAGAGCTCTGGCAGCTTTGGCCTTCGTCCGTGCGCAGCGAGGGCAGGGGTGGGAATCCCGGCAGAATCAGGTCGCTTACCTGGCAGGCTCCGTAGGTAAATGAGAGGAAGTACTTGGCACACAGGAAGAGCCTGGCAAATGCTGGTTGTGTCTGAATACTAAAATGAACATTCTTTAAGCCTTTTCCTGGACGTGCATGGATGTGTATGTATGTATTCAAGCTTGCATATAGTTATGTATATGTGTATACAGTGTTTTATGCATATATGTTGTTATTTATGTATGTATTGCTATGTATGTGTGTACATTATGTGTGTATATATTTCTATGTATGAGCATATAGTATTTGTGTGTATGTATTTTGTGTACGTTGTTATGTGTGAATATTGTTATTGTGTCTGTATTGTTTTGTGCGCATATATTGTTCTGTGTGTATATATTATTTGTATATGAATTTTATGTATGTATATACTGTCTGTGTGTATGTTGCTGTATGTATATATATCTGTATATTGTCGCATGTGTATATACTGTTCTGTGTGTATATTGCTGTCTGTCTATATATCTGTATATTGTCCTGTGTATATATTGTCCTGTCTGTGTATGTTGCTCTATGTGTATATATGTATATATGTATATTGTCCTGTGTGTATATATTGTCCTGCATGTGTGTTGTTCTACCTGTCTGTCTGTTTCTCTCTCTAAAATATTTTTTATATTGTCCCATGTATTTATATTGTCCTGTACAGGTATATTGCTTTCTCTCTCTCTCTCTCTCTCTCTCTCTCTCTCTCTCTATGCCAAATACCAGTGACAATTATGGACCTCATTCCCATGACCTGATGGAATGGTTTGAGGCTTTGTATGTTCCTGGAGCAAGTAGATGCCCTTGGGCTCTACTAGCATGTGACAGGACATATGGAGATGTTACTGGTGCCCGCTCAAGCAAATCGATGATGAACGGGAAGACAAGTGATACAAGTGATTATATATATATATATATATATATATATATATATATGTTATCTGTATATTGTCCTGTGCGTTTATATTGTTCTGTGTGTATGTTGCTCTGTATGCATATTATCTGTTGCTGTTTGTTTTCTGTCTCTCTGATGCCTAGTGATGCTGAGAGTAGTCATATTTCAAAATGCCAAAGACACTTGACCCTTTGAGTACCCTATGCCTAGGTCTCCTCAGTGGTGGAGCCATCTGGGTACTCTCAGTGCGGCAACAGCGGGATAACCATGCTGCTAGCTGAGGACCTGTGCTGTGGGCTGGGAGGCACAGGCTCTCCCAAGGGCACCCGACCTCACGCCCAGGTCCCTGTGCCATCCTCTCCCGTCACTCTCCTGACCTGCTCTTCCTTCCAGCTGACTTCAGCTCATAACCCCTGCTGAGGTGCTAAGGGACAAGCCTTGGCTGGGCTGGCACAGACGGAAGTCCCAGGCTGGCTCGCTGGGTGGTCCCCTCCTCTCATTGAAAGCTATTGGCTCTGAACACTGTGGCCCTGTGATGTGGGGCACCCTGGAAATGCTCTCCTTGGGCTCAGAGGGGAGGCAGGGGCTGCTCGGATGGTGCTTAGGGCAGGAGTAGGGAGCAACCCCTCATTTCCGAGTGCAGCCAACCCGCCGGCCTGTCATAACCTGTCCTCTCTGAGCAACAAGACCCACACGGCACTGTGCATTGAAGTCAATTGCTCTACTGCCGCTCGCATTCCCCCGCCCCGCATTCCTGGCTCTGTTCTGACACTGATTCCTGCCTTGGCACTGCCCAGCTCTGGCAGGCTTCCTAACCTCTTCCATCCTATTTGGTCCTTGGCTCTCGTCTCTGATTCCCAGCCAGCTCATCGTTTTGCCTGATATTTCCAGTCTCTCACATAATGTCCCTGCTGTATTTCTCAGCCCTGCTTTGGGCATCCTAGTTTTATTTTTTTCCCACCTGACCGCCCTTTTTTTGTCTCCTTCAGTCTCCCTGCTCCCTGCTGAGTGCTCACCAGCTGGCACTGTCATCCCGCTGTTGCCCCCCATGGTCTGAGGCTTAACTCAGGGTAGTGGGGAGGGCGAGCCAGATGCTTTTAAAACTTGGCAGCATCTCTTCTGGTTTCTTCCTCCTGCCTCTGAGGCCAGGTGAGGAGTTGACTCTTCAGAAACTGTCGTGCTGGGCGGCCAGAGTGCTCAGAGAGCTGGAGTACATGCTTGAGGCCCAGTGTTTGAGCACTGGAGTCTCATTACTCCTGAACATTATTGGATGTGGCCCCAGGGACCCCAGCACCATTATTGGCCTCCACATGGGTCCATTTAGCCCAGTTGACTGGTTATTGCTGGGAATAGTCACCAGGTCCCTGGGTATCACTGAGGAAGTCCCCTGCCAATAAAATCCTTCAGGATTGGCAAAAGAGATGTGAGGAGTGGAAAGCGTGGTTTGCAAGCGTGAGCTCCTGAGCTCATCCCTAGGGCCACATGACCCCTAGAACTGGCCCAGCACAGCCAGAACGAACAAGTGCTACGCAGCTGTGCAATCAGCCAACTATCAGCCCATGGTGCTCCCAGAAGTGGTCCCAGTTAGGGATTATTAAAATAAAATATTAAAATCTATAGTAAGCATGGGTCCATATATGTGTGTGTGTGTGCTTAACCAGTCCTAAAGTGAGTAGTGTACTAGCCAAACTGTAAACTTTTTACTGGGCCAAGAAGACACACTTACTGCATATCTGTAGAGCAGAGACGGGGCTCAGAGATATCCCCCATCCTGCCCTCGCAACTCCCTGCAGACCTTGCAATAAGGTGAAGCCTCTGGGCCCTGGCTGTGGCTGCAGGCAAGTCGCAACCCACACACTCAAAGGCAAGTGTCTCTCCCCTCTCTCTGTCACCCCTCCCGGTGCTGACCTTGGTCTCTCCATGCCGAGGTGGGTGCCTGGAGGTATCTGAGGGAGCAGGGTAGCCACACTGGATTCCACATGCTGAAAAGACAATTTTGTTCCTTATTGATGAGATCATAGGACTGGTTCTCACAGCCTTCCCCCTACCTATACAACTGAAATATTGGGGTCATTCCTGTTTTAGTCACACCCAAGAATTGCTTTTATTTATTTAATTATTTTTTGTTTGGTGGCACACTGGCTTTGCCCAGGGGTACTCCTGGCTCCATGCTCAGGAATGATGCTTGCAGTGTGGAATAGGGCATAGACTTACACTTGGACACATTGAAGGCAAGTGTCTTAGCCACTACCCTACCTCCAACCCCATCCAAGAATTGATTTCTAAACAGCTGATAATGGGTTAAAAAAACACAAGTTTATCACACACAATAAAATGTAGATTAAAAAAAAGAACAAAGTAAAGCATTATTCCTAAATTCTGTTAGCCAGAGATTAAATTCAGGTAGCATTCTTGGTGTTAACTTCATGTTTTTTGTGGTTTTCCTAAATATATAGATACAGAATTGTAGATATAGATATAGTCTTTCCTGGAAGTAATTTGATTTTGGGGGTTGGGTCACAGCTGGCCTAGCTCTGTGCTCAGGGGTCACTCTTGGTGGTACTCAGGGGGTCCTATGTAGTGCTGGGGATTGATCTGGAGTGGGCCTCATACACAGCAAGGACCGACGCCCCTGAGCATTATCGGGTGTGGCCCCAGGGACTCCAGTCCTTTGTCTGAGACCTGGACACTATGTATTAGAGGGGCCACACCCACTGGTGCTAGGGACCCTCAGGTGGAGGGAGCTGGGTGCACAGTGGCCGTCGCGGTTTTTTTGATTGAATTCAGGCCTTCATACAGCTACTCACGTGCTCTACCACTTGAGCTAACCCCTACCCCTAGAAATGACTTTTGTTTTGTTTTTGAGCTACCCCCAGCAATGTTCAGGGCTTTCTTCTAGTTCTGAACTCAGGAATCACTCTTGGCAGTGCCTGGGGGACCATATGGGATGCTGGGGGAACGAACCGGGTCAGCAGTGCAAGGCAAGTGCCTGACCCACCATACTCTCTCCGGCCTCAGAAATGACTTTTTAAAAGAAATGTGACAAAACGTTCTGCACATTATCCCAAAGCAATAACTATTATTCTAGTGTACAATCTTTAATTGCTGCCAAGAGCTCCTTCAGACTGCCTCATCGTTTATGTGCTGAGGAGAGGCACCGTCTTTCTGAGCCTGGATTGCTTCAACATTTCTCTTCCCTTTCTACATATTTCAGCCCTGAATTTCCCTCCCACACGCAGATAGAACCTTAATCATCGACATTCATAGGATGCAAATGAGACAATCCCCAAATAATGAAAAGTCTCTATGAAACTGACAATGTGATATTTTGGAATAGGGACGGAAGAAGCAACATTTTTGCTTCTTAGAATTCTTTGTTCTCCTAATTATTATTATTGTTATCTGCATTCCTCTTTGCTTGGGAACGCTTCATGTTTATTTTCTCCGTAGTAACGGCAGGCTTGAAGGAGGCAGAGAAGGGTCAAGAGGGGAAACTGCAAGGGAAGCTGTTGAAGTTTATTTCAGGTGCGACTGCAAGAAGCAAAAACAAACAAGAATAAATGTCTGGCCCACCACTCCTCTGGGGTGGTCCTGGTAGCCCCTGGCACTGCAGGGCATGAGCAGTACCACGTTCTCGGGCCCTAGTACTGAATCATCAACCTAGATGGCTGAGTATGCCAGGAGCAGCCCCAAGGCTTTCTGCTAGACCATCTGGAGGAAGGGACTCCCGCATGACCATCCATAGAGTGTCTGAGGCCCAGAGTATGCTTATTCCCAAGGTCCTCCTGAGGCTAGAGTGGATGCTTTTACTCTCACTATTTTTTTTCTTTTTTGGGTCACACCTGGCGATGCTCAGGGGTTACTCCTGGCTCTTAGCTCAGGAATTACTCCTGGTGGTGCTTAGGGAACCATATGGGATGCTGGGGATCGAACCCGGGTCGGCTGTGTGCAAGGCAAATGCCCTACCCGCTGGGCTATCGCTCCAGCCCCATTTACTGTCACTATTGCACCTACATTCCACCCAGATAAAAAATAATATGAAAGAAGAAGAAAAATAGATTGTATTAAAATGCATTCCTCGACCCGAAACTGAGTATACAACATCTGCTTAGTCACTTGGCTAGCTTCAGATGCAAGAGAAATGTAGTCTTCAAACTCGGTGTCCATGTGCCCAGACAAAAGATGGGCTGCTGTGCCACTAGGAAGGGAGATGGCCATCGAGAGGTGACCAGATTGCTCTGCCAGGTAAAACCACCAGGTGAGGAGACAGAGATAGTACAGCGGGAGGGCATTGCCTTGCACACTGCCGACCCAGGTTTGATCCCCAGCATCCCAAAAGGTTTCCTGAGCACTTCCAGGAGTAATTCCTGAGTGCATGGCCAGGAGTAACCTCTGAGCATGTCTGGGTGTGACCCAAAAGCCAAAAAAGTTAATTAATTAAAATAAAACCACCAGGTGACTAATATGTGTCAAAACTTCAAAAGTGAAATATCTAACCACATGTAGTTCGGTAGAGGGTAACAAGCATTTCAGCCCTCCTTTCCCCATGGCAAAGGATCCAATCAAAGGAAAATATTTATTCCATCAGCCATCAAAGGCTCTTGCAATGAACAGATGGGCAAAGGAAATGCACAGCGAGGGGCTTCATCCCGCTTGGGTCTCTGAAGTCAGCCACATTTTTCCTGAACGAACAAATGTGAGTCAAAGAAAAGAACAAGTGATAGCCCCATGAGGCTCTAATTAGCACCTGGCCTCATCAGAGCAGCGTGATATTAGACATCGAAAGCCGAGGCGCCAGATTTCAGGGTGCGCTGTGTCTCAGCTCACATCTCTCAATGAAGGAAGTGAGCGGGGGTAAACTGGAAAGAAACCCAGTTTCTTCCACCAGGAGTGCCTTTGTGCTTGTGGCTTTGAGTGCCTGGAATCTAAGGTCCACATCTTGCCCTTCTTTCTTTTTCTTAGCTTCTCAGGAACCTGTTTCTAGACTCCTGCTGTTCTATCCATGCATTCATCAGTTCACTAACTGGAGGCAATCACATGCCAGAGACTGTGCTGGGCATGGGTGCGGGTGGGCAATCACTGTGACCTGGATGTGCGTATGCTCTCAAATCTCACCTTACTCTTACAGCAGTGAGCAGCGTCCTTCCCCGTGTGCTGGGCTGAAAGGGCAGTCAAAGTGTAGAGAACGTCTATTGAGCAGAAACCTGGTACTTTCAAGTTTGGAAAGGGGCCTCTCAACCATTCTCCCCCCCCGGAGAGTCCCGGCCAACTGGGCTAGCAGTTCAACGTGAGGGCAGGCAGCTCGGTGCTGCACCAGCTCTGCAGTGCCAGGGTGATCTGAACTACACCTGGCAATGCCCAGGGCACTAGGTGGAGCTGGGGATTGAAGCTATTGTTTAGACACACACAAGTCTTGCAACTTAACCTCTCTATGATCTCTCTGGCCCCCAGAAACCTGTTATTTTACGAACAAAGACCTGGAGAGCTCTCTCTATTCTGCTCTATGCATATTCTGTGCTTTGTTCTCCTAAGTCTTAGCAACATTCCCACGACTTAGGTTCTCACTATTGCCATCATGGGCTGATCATAACATGAAACACAAAGAGCTTTGGTGAGTGACCCAAGGCCATACAGCTGGTAAGTCAGTGCCCAGATAAGACCCAGGGGGTCTGTGCTTAACCAGCATGCTATGTTTTACAAATTGTCTCCTTCTCTATCTGCTAGTGGGTAATAGGATGTCATGAATAGAGTAAGTGATGGTACATGTGAGCTGGTCATCTCTCTGGGGTGTAATTTCTAGAAAGATAAAGGGACTGTAAGAGCTCCTAAAACTCTGGATTTTTTCTTTAGCTACTATAACCAGTCTTCCTGACTTTTAGTCTTTATCTGCAGTATACTGGTGAGAATTCTTTCTGTTTACCACAATCTTAAGTTTGTTTATTTATTTTCCCCTTTATTTAAACACCATGGTTCACAAAGTTGTTCATGATAGAATTTTCTAAATTCTAACATTAACCCGACCACCAGTGTGATCTCTCCACCATTGTCCCTATTTTCCTAACCACCCTCCAAGACTGTCCCCTCAGTGGGCACAAATAATTTGTTTTATATTGCAAGTATATTTATTACAAATATTTATTTGTAACATTAGCTATAAATAAACGGTGAATGTAGTTATCAAATATTGCTTCAGTGAAAGAAAATATGTGAAAATTGCTTTATCTCATCACTATCACATCCTTTAAAGTGTACCACCTGGGACCAGAGAGAGTTCAATGAGCTGAGACCATGCTTTGTATGTGAGAGGCTCAGCTTTAGTACTCAGTACCACCTGGTCCCATGAGCACTGCTGGAAACAATCCCTACAGGGTAGGCCACAAAAAAATCAATAAAATTCTTTTTTTGTTTGTTTTTGGGCCACCACCAGCAATGCTCAGGGGTTACTCCTGGCTCTGAGCTCAGGAATCACTCCTGGCAGGCTTGAAGGTCCATATGGAGTGCTAGGGATTGAACCCAGGTTGGCCACATGCAAGGAAAATACCCTAACTTCGGTATTGTGGCTCCAGCCCCCAAATCAATGAAATTTTTTAAAAAGAATAATAATAGTGCTCTAGCCCCAAAGGCTAGAGCATGTACTATAAGCTAGAGGCCAGGTATGCAGTCCTGGCACTACATGATCCCCTGAGCACTGCCAGGTATGACCTATGAGCACCACTGTGACCTCTAAATAGTAATAACTAAATATAAATAAAATGCCTCACCTTTTTGCATCTAAGGAATTGGTGATTCATTGCTTTTATGATGAAAGTGCTGGAACAGGAAGGAAAAATAGTGAAAAAACAACTTCTCAGTGTGGGGAGGGAATAAGCTTCTCCTACACAGATGCAGCAAAAAATATTTTGGTCACATTTTTCTTGGGCTGTGTTTAAGCCCACGATGCCTTGGGCTATATTCCCTTCCTCCCTCCCTCCCTCCCTCCCTCCCTCCCTCCCTCCCTCCCTCCCTCCCTCCCTCCCTCCCTCCCTCCCTTCCTTCCTTCCTTCCTTCCTTCCTTCCTTCCTTCCTTCCTTCCTTCCTTCCTTCCTTCCTTCCTTCCTTCCTTCCTTCTTTCCTTCCTTCTTCCTTCCCTCCCTTCCACATTGCTACCTCCCTCCCTTCCTCTCTTTCTTCCGTTTTCTCTTTTTGTGGTTCAAGAAAACCAGGATTCCATACTTGTAAGGCACTCCCTACTGCAGAGTCACTTCTGGCCCTTGAATTTCATCCTGAACTGCTCACATGCTTGTGATCGAGAGAATCCAGCAATGCTTCCTGCCTGTCTTTGTAAACTTGGTCATAAGCATGCATTTCCACCAATAGGCTGTTATATTCAGCCTGACTTTTTGTTCAGGATCTTTGGCCTTGCGAGGCAGGTGCACTGCAGTCCCCACCGTCAGACCCCATGCCAGCGTAGGCTGTTAGGCTTTGGTCAGCGCTCCCTTCCCTCCTGGTGCTTGGCTGCACTTGCTTTCTCTGCCCAGCTCCTGCTGCCTATCTGTGCAGAGTCCTGCACAGAGTTGGCAAGACTCTGCCTCCTCTGTGAGTCATGGCCAGATTCAGTCCACTTGGTTGAGCTGAATCTGACAGGGGAGAATGTTGGTGACAAAGAACTTCTCTCAGCCTAGGCTCTTTTCTCTACAGAGAGAGAGAGAGAGAGAGAGAGAGAGAGAGAGAGAGAGAGAGAGAGAACCAGGTAGGCAGGCAGGCAGGCAGACAGAAACAGAGAATGACATACCTTGTCACTGAGGAGTAGATATCCACCTGTTTCTGACTATTGGCTTAACCCGGAAGATCTTTGGCCTGATGATTTCCTATTGGCTGAGAAAGGAGTGGAGCCTGGGCACCATGACCTGGGATCCTGCTCAGAGTGACATCTTCATCCAGAACTCAGGGTGGTTCCATCCAGACACGGAATACATGATTTCCTTCCTCTCTTTTTCTTTTTCTTTTTAAATTTCATTTACATGGTTCTGTATTGGGGGTTGCTCCCTAGTGCTGTGGGGCCATCAGGGCTACCCCCCAGGATACTCAGGAGATCAGGGCCCAGGCGACCCTGGGCACGCCAGCACCTGCCCTTTTGCTCCATCTCCCTAGCCTCTGCCTTTCATTTTAACAACTCAAGGAGCTGCTGCTTCTTATCCCAATTTTACACCCTAGAGAATCATATGTTCTAGTGCTATTCACACATTCGAAAATATTTGGAGGGGTCTGAATCTGGCTCCTTCCCCTCAAAGGCGATTTTGTGAGGAGGCATGGGGCACCGGGTGGGTAGCCCAGCGCAGAAGCATTCAGGACACACACCACTTCACCATGTGTGAAACGTGCCTCTCTTGACTGTGGGTTCATTTCTTCCTCTCCATCCCTATCTCCATTTCCTCCGTGTGTGTGTATGTGTGTGTGTTTAATTCACATGAGTGTTTTGTGCTAGCCTCTCGTTCTTCTCCTTACTTGATGAACTTAAGAGCTGTGTGTTACTATAGCTAGAATCTGGAAACAACCTAAATGCCCGAGAACAGAGGACTGGCTAAAGAAACTGTGGTTCATCTACACTATGGAATACTATGCAGCCGTCAGAAAAGATTAAATTATGAAATTTACCTGCAAATGGATGGACATGGAGATTATCATGCTGAGTGAAATTAGTCAGAAGGAAAAGGACAGATATAGAATGACTGCATTCATTAATACGACATAAATAGATACCAGTGTTTTACTAAATGTGGGAAATGGTAATGGCAGATTAAAACTCACCATTGAATATACACAAAGAGACTTAAGTTTTAAACTCTAAATACCTGCAGGGCTAGCCACAATGTGTAAAATAAGAGGGAGAGAGATGCAGAGACAGAGAGAGAGACAGAGAGAGAAAGAGAGGAAACTGGGGTACCTGCTATTAAGGCAGCATGGGGCGGGCTGGAGGGGGTGGGGTACATTGGTGGTGGAAATGGGGCACTGGTGGAGGGATGGGTGCTGGTATACTGTATTACCAAGAACCAATTATGAACACCTTTGTAACTGTATGTTTCACGGTGGTATAATAAAAAATAAAAAAAATAATTAAAAAAAGAGCTGTGTGTTAAATACCATCCAGGTCACTAATTGTCCATAAGGGTCTAAGCTTCAAACTACAGTCTGATATTCCTTACTACACAGGGTTCCTTAACCTTTTCCTGCTCATGTGATTTGATATGCACCACACACCTAGACGCCATCTATAATATCTATGTATATAGAATTGCTGTGTCACAGCGCATATGGAAACCTCACTTCGCTAAGTCTGCCAGATGGCTGTGCAAATGGTCTACCTGTTTATACACCCACCACCACGCACACCACATTCTAGCTATTATTCATATATTAGTTTGAATTGATCTCCTTGAGTTTTTGCACAGTTAGATAATAAGACGTATTCACAGAACTTTAAGGATGAGTGAGGAATGCCCTGACCTTCTCACCCAAGTCATCTCTCCATTTTGTCTCTTCTCCCTCTGGCTTCTTATTCCTTCCAGATTGTTCCAGAACATGCTGAAAGAATTTCCCCTTCTAAAAGTGCTCCCTGAAACTGGGGCCAGAAGGACTGTTCAATTGTTGGAAGTTTGCCACAAGTGTATGGGGGAATGGAGGGCGGTTAGGGTAAATAAGAGACCAGTATGACAATAATAGTTGGCAATGATCACTCTGGACAAGAACTGAGCACAGAAAGCGTGTAAAGGGATATACAGATATCTTTCAATATCTGTATTGTAAACAGAGCCCAAACTCCTAGAGTTCACTCACACGTGTAGGTATAGACACCACTCCACGCTCCACACAACTGCACTGCTCGGTCCCATGTGGAGCAGTCCATGGAGTTCCAGAGGACAGACCCTGGCCAAGCCCAACAGCGAAGTTCTAGGGTTCACTCACACATGCGGGGGAGGGGCATGCTAGCTGGTCTTGGAGCAGGGATTTGGGTTCCTCTTCCCTTTCCTCCACCTCCAAGTTGGAGGGCGTAGCTGCAAGCTCCCAGCCACCACACCCAGCAACTGGAAGAGAGACACTCCAGACCCAACCACTCCAGACCCATTCTTAAACAATAATGGAAGTTAGGACCAGGTCCTTCCCAGGATCTTTCACATTTATACACTGTAATGATCATTTTTCCGTATAGCAGAGCCTGGCAAGCTACCTGTGTCGTATTTAATATGCCAAAAAACCAGCCACAGTTATAGACCTCATTCCCATGACCTGAAGGATTGGTTTGAGGCTCTACGTGTTCCTGGAGCAAGCAGATGCCCTTGGGCTATACTAGTATGTGACAGGACATATGGAGATGTTACTGGTGCCTGCTTAAGCAAATTGAGGAACAAGGGGGAAATAGTGATACAAGTGATTGCAAACCATAGTGTCAAAAAACAAAGAGAGAGAAGAAAGAGAAAGAGAATGAATAAATGAAGAAAGGTGCCTGCCATCGAGGGGGAAGGGATAGGAAGGAAACTGGGGACATGATTGATGGGAAATGTGCACTGGTGAAGGGGCGGTGTAGGAACATTATATAACTGAAACTCAAACATGAACAACTTTGTGACTGTGTATCTCACTGTGATTCAATTAAACAAACAAATGAAAGGAAGGAAAAGAAAAGTGCCCTGAACTGTCTCCTTCCTTTCTGTGAGAACTCTCCTACACCTTGATGGAGCCATCCCCATTTTCTTGGTTCTGTGTCTAGATTCTTCCCATTTTCCAGTGTGACCCGCCTTGTTCCTCCACAAATCCCTAGTTACTCTAGCCAACCCGTGGCCTCTGCTTGTCTTTTCTTTGGGGAACTTCATTGTGTTCTATTGAACTCTGCATTGTGTTCTATTTCCCTAAAGCACCACAGGTGAGTGAGATGTGTTACAATTTTGTGAGGAGCATCCTCAGTGGGGAGTGTGAACTCAGGGTCCGTCAATCTAGGCACACAGTGCCCATTTAATGAAAATCTCACAGAAGTCAGAACAATCAGATATTCCTTTTTGTGACTTAATGCACTTTCCTGGCAAGCACAAAGCTGTGAGGTCAAACCTGGCACCACCTATGTGCCCTGCGTTTAGGGATCCCCAGAGAAAGTGTCTGGAAGACTGCCCAGAGACTTAGGGAGCACTCAGGGCAATGTCAGCTTATGAACTTCAACCAGTGCCACACCCACTCCAAGGCGATCCTGGTGGCCCCTTTTGCCTGGCGTCTCCAGCGAGGGAAGCGGGACTCTTGGGAGTCCCATCTTGGGACTCCAGGAAGATTTCACTGATGGCAGAACTAGGCCTCCTCATGCATATTCCTGGTAGGAATATGCAGGAGCTTTATAAACCTCTCAGGGAGTCATGGTTGTCATTCTACATGCCAAGTTCATGTGGCTGAGAAGTGTGAGGTGAGACCCGCTCCCCCAGGACTCTAGGCTGAGCCTTAAGTCTATCCCCAGTGGGTCCCATGATGGGGCTTTAACATCCTCTACTCTCAGCCTCTCAGCCCATTCCCCAGCGCTGAGCAGAAATGAACTAATTCCATCTCCTTCCCAGAACCCGTCAACCAAAGTGAAATGAATGGATAGAAATGTCCTCTTCTGTAATACTCACGATCACGATCACGATCTTCCCTTTCATCATCTATTTGCTAGAGCGGGCACCAGTAATATCTCCATATGTCCTGTCTCATGCTAGTAGAACCCAAAGGCATCCGCTTGCTCCAGGAACATAAAGAGCCTCAAACCATTATATTAGGTCACGGGAATGACCTAATATAAATGTTACTGGTATTTGGCATGTCAAATACAACACGAGCAGCTTGCCGGGCTTGCTGTGCGGGTGGCATACTCTTGTAATCACCTCTAAATAAAGCATTTATTGATGAACCGCAAGGCTGCTAGCGGCCATATGAGCGGGATGCGATAGTCTGCTCTGCTGGGTGGAGCTGTGACGAGGGGAAGTCCGGATGTGGAAAATGGCAGGCCCCATGGAGTAGGGGGTGGTCATCTGGCTTGTTGTGAGGCTCTGCTGGGGTGGCAGGCAAGGGCTAGAACCCTCCATGCCTCCCAGGCGTCTCATGAGCGGCTGGGCACAGGCTGAGACTCTCAGACATGGGGGCAGAGCTACTACTTGCTCTCCCTGTGCCCAGCCGCTCATGAGGCACCTGGGAGGCATGGCGGGTTCTAGCCCTGGCCTGCCACCCCAGCAGAGCCTCACAACAAGCCAGACGATGCCCCTACTCCATGGGGGCCACCATTTTCCACATCCGGACTTCCCCTCATCACAACTCCACCCAGCAGACCAGTCTATCACAGCCCGGATCATCGACTCCCACCCTGCAGCATTTTTTTTTCAATCCGCCCAGGTATGCTGAACCAGAGACTCTCAGACATGGGGCAGAGCTGCTACTTGCTCTCCCTATGCCCAGCTGCTCATGAGGCGCCTGGGAGGCATGGCGGGTTCTAGCCCTGGCCTGCCACCCCAGCAGAGCCTCACAACAAGCCAGACGACGCCCCCTACTCCATGGGGGCTGCCATTTTCCACATCCGGACTTCCTTTTGCCACAACTCCACCCAGCAGACCAAACTATCACAACCCAGATCATCAACTTCCATCCTGCAGCATTTTTTTTCAATCCAGTCCAGGTATGCTGAACCAGAGACTCTCAGACATGGGGCAGAGCTGCTACTTGCTCTCTTTAATACTACGCCCCAATTTTTGGTTCTTGGGTTTCTTAATTTTTTTTGGCAGGTAATGGTGGTAGTGGAGGATTGGTTTATATGTGGCATTGTTCAGGAGCTATGGCCATACGTGTCAGTGTTCAGGAGTTGCTCTTGGCAGTGCCAAAGATGGAGCCAGTGTCAGTCAGTCAAGTTGGCACACAATCCGACATTATCTCTTGGGCCCTTTCCATTCTTATACTTAATTTAAAGAACCCACACTGCTGATAATCATTGAAAATGATGATACCACCCGAGAACCAAACATTGTATATAGGCAAAGAGATACACATGATGATCTCTAAATGTATGTATTACAATCCATAATGTGTAGGAAAGGGAAGCTAGAAAGAGAGAAAGAAGGAGGGAGGGAGGAAGAAAGGGAGGGAGAGAGGGAGGGAGGAGGGAGGGAAAGAGAGAGTAGAGAGAAAGGAAATAAAGAACCTGCCATGGAGGAAGGCTGGGGGAAGGGGAGGGAAGTGGGACATTGGTGGTGGGAAATAGGCACCGGTGGAGGGATGGGTACTGGAATGCTGCATGACTGAAACTCAAACATGAACATCTTGTGATTGTATATCTCATGGAGTATATCTCACTTGTATCACTTGTATCACTTGTCTTCCCATTGTTCATTGATTTGCTTGAGCTGGCACCAGTAACATCTCCATAAATCCTTTTGCAAACAAGTGTAGCCCAAGGGCATCTGTTTGCTCCAAAACAGGAAGAGCCTCAAACCATTCCTTCAGGATATGGGATGAGGTCCATAGTTGTTACTAGATTTTGGCATATCAAATAAAACATGGGTAGCTTGCCAGGCTCTGAGGTGTAGGTGGTATACTCTCAGTAGAAGACTCTCATCTCAAGCATTTACTGATGAAACTCAACAGGGAAAGATCAGGTTTTCTCAGGTGGAGAAGGAGCTGTGGAGTCTGGATGTTGAGAATGACTGACCTATTGGTGTGGGAGTTCCTCTGACTTCTTCCTAGGTTCAAAGGGATGATGGGCCACGGTCGGTTAGAACCTGCCTAGAACTCTATAGAGTGTATAAATGTGAAAGATCCTGGGAAGGACCTGATCCTAACATCCAGTACTATCTAAGACAGTTGTACACCAACAGAGCTGTAGGTCTGGCGTCTCTCTCTTCTGGAGTTGGAGGTGGAAGTGGAGGAATGGGCGTAGGGGCCCAAATCCCTCTCCAAGTCTGGCCAGCGTGGCCCCCTACCCTGCACGTGTGAGCGAAACCTTGGAGCTATGTTGAAGTTGGCCAGGGGCTGGCCGAGACCTTTACTGCCACCAGAGCTCTTGTGGGTTGCTTTGACATGGGTCTCATGGTGATATAGTAAAATATTAAAAAATAAAGAACCCACACTGTGGGGCCAGAGAGATAGTACAGCAGGGAGGGAGTTTGCCTTGCATTGAGCTGACCTGAGTTTGACCCCCAGCACCCCAAATAGTCTTCACAGCCTCTCTAGGAGTGATCTCTGAGTGCAGAGCCAGAAATAAGTCCTGAGCACAACCACATCTGGACCCAAAACAAACACCCCACATTTTAACCAGCATTACTAACTCCTTTAACCCAGGTTCACTTTCTTCTTTCTTATAATCAGAGATGTGGACTTTATTCAGGGTGGCATGTATCTAACTACACATCTGTATCTCACAAGGCATGTGGTCGACGAGTTCATTCCATACTATCACCATTAAAACAAAAGAAGCCTCGGAGGGGCACGCCAAATGGCCAGCGGCAATAGAAATAAAGAGCAGAAGTGGTAGGGTGGGGTAGGGGGGATAAGTTAGGGCAGGGGACACTAAGGATGGGGGGGGCGGGGGAACTGCCTGCCGCAGAAGCAGGCTGGGGTGGGAGGGAAACTGGGGACACTAGTGAAGGGATTGGTGTTGGAATAATGCATGTTTGGAACTCAATCACGGATGTCTTTGAAACTTTTTCATTCAGTGATTTAATTTTAGAAAAAGGGGGGAAAGATTTTTTTTTCTATTTGGGTCACACTTGGCGATTACTCCTGCCTCTGCACTCAGGAATTACTCCTGGTGGTGCTTGAGGGACCGTATGGGATGCCGAGGATCAAACCTGGGTCAGCAGCATGCAAGTGCCTTTGCCCTCCATGCTGTCCCTATCTCTCTGGCCCCAGAAGAATCACTTTTAAAAATAAAATAAACGGAAACAAAAAAACAAACCACAATGTATAATTATCAGTGAAGTTCTTGAAAGAGAGCTAGCCCAGCGGGTGCTCCCACTGTCCCCCCACTATCTCCCATCCTTTCTTCTTCCTGCCTTGGATGGGGCAAGGCCTGCAAGGGCCATTATTCCATGTTCCTGCAAGTGGGCAAGCTGCGCCGAGTATGGCTGGATGGACAGACAGCAGTCCAGAACTGATAACACTGGAGGCCGCCCTGAGCTGTCTTCTTCCAGCTACTTCCCAAAGAATAGAACCTCGAGTTCTTTCAACTGCTGGGTGTGTTTTCATGGGTATGGGCTCGTGGTGAGCAGGGAAACTCAAGTTCTGACAGTTGCTGGCTTGCCTGAGACCAACCTGTCCCAAACAAACTTTCAGGGTTCAAGGGCACATGAGTGGGAGAAATCAGTTGTCTGGAAGGAGTGTCTGGTGCCAGGGAGGCGTCTCCCTAAGTCTTCAGACCAAGTCCGGGAGTTCTGCTTCGCTCCCAGCTCAAGAGCTTCCTGGAGATCTGGGGCCTCGCCAGTGGTTTAAAGGTTGGTGGCAGTCTCCTGCTTTCCTGGGGTGTCCTCCAAAGGTATGCCACCACCTCCGTGCTTTCTGCATCTCTTTTGCAGTGAAGAAGACATGATTTACAGAAAGAGCTAGAGACCTAAGTGGGCAACTGGCCCCATTGTGACGCCATGCATCACTTAAGGAGAACTCCGTGCAGTGGCAAACTCTGCTCTCAGGTGGACGCACAGGCCACGGAGAACATGAGCTTCTATGGCCCAGCACAGGGGCCTCAATCCTGCCCAAGGGGTGGCTGGAGACCTTGAAAGGGTATGGGGAAACAAGTGTCCTTTTCCCTGAGCTGCTGCCCAGAGGTGCTGAGTCGTAATGTTATCAGTGACCTTTGGCAAGCAGGAGCCTCAAGCCTGGGGTCCTGGACTTCCCTCAATCCTAAACACCAGTTGCTTTTGAACTTCTGCACGTTGTTGGCTCCACTTTATTAGTATTCATCATCATCATCATCGTTGTCATCGTCGTCGTTGTCATCATCATCATCATCATCATCATCATCATCATCGTTGTCATCGCCGTTGTTGACATCATCATCATCATCATCATCATCATCATCGTTGTCATCGCCGTCGTTGTCATCATCATCATCATCATCATCGTTGTCATCGTCACCGTTGTCATCATCATCATCATCATCATCATCATCATCGTTGTCATCGCCGCCGTTGACATCATCATCATCATCATCATCATTGTCATCATCATCATCAGTCGTTGTCATCATCATCATCATCATCATCATCGTTCATCATCATCATCATTGTCATCATCATCATCATCATCATCATCATCGTTGTCATCGCCGCCGTTGTCATCATCATCATCGTTGTCATCGTTGTCGTTGTCATCATCATCATCATCATCATTGTCATCGCCGCGTTGACATCATCATCATCATCATCATCGCCATCATCACTGTCTGACGACCAGGCATAGAACCCCAGTGTCATACAGCAGAGCCACACTGATGGCTTGTGTCTCTACTGAGAGCAGAGTTTGTCGCTGCACTGAATTCACCTCAAGTGACTCAGGGTGTCACAATGGGGCCAGTTGCCCACTTCAGGATCTTTCTGTAACTCAGGCTCCTCAGTTTCTGTGTCATGGGGACAGCTGGCATTGCTGGCTGACACATCAGCGCAGACAGGCCGAAACCTGCAAGAACTAGTTTGGCTTCATGCTGAAATTCTGTTTCCGTTGCTCAGTGAGACCCTCATTCCAGCTCTTGGCTTTTCAGTACTGCAAAGTTGAATGTGTTAGCCAGTACTCTGCTGTTTTCTGAAAACATAGTAAAGCAAATGGGATGCCTTGACAAGGAGATTTAGGGAAAAAAACCCTGATTTTGAGGGGGCACACCTGATGCTCAGGGCTTACTCCTGGCTCTCTACTCAGGAATTACTCCCAAGAGCATTCGAGAGACCATATGGGATCCCAGAAATTGAGCCCAGTTTGATCGTATGCAAGGCAAGCTCCCACAGACTGTATTATACCTCCAGCTCCTTGATCTTTACATTTTAAAAATAATCAGAATTACATGGGAAGGGAGATGGTTTATGTACTTTAGCATGGAGGATCCTGAGGTATATCCCCGGCACCATATAAGTCCCCTAGCACTGTCAGTAGCAACTCCAGAGCACTAATCCAGGAGTAGTCCCTGAGCACTGCTGGGTGTAGTCCTCCCAATACAACAAAACAAATTTATGTTTCTAAAAAAAATCCACAAACCCTGTGAAATAATACAGGGGCTAAAGCACTGTCATTGCATGCAGAAAGTCCCTGGCATGGCACATGATCCCAAAGCACCACCAGGAGTACCCTGAGCACCACAGGATATGGCCCCCCAAACAAAACACAAAATAAATCCACAAAAAGGAATGAAAACATGCTGAGTCCAACATAGGCCTGAATCTAATGAAAGACCTGGAAGTCATGCTAAGAATTCCAGGAACAATTCATAACACCCAAACATGATCACTTGCCAATTGTCACTTGTCTTCTCGTTGTTCATCAATTTGCTCAAGGGGGCACCAGTGATGTCTCCATTCCTTGGGAATGAGGTCCATTATTGTTATTGTTCATTGGCATATCGAATACACTACAGGTAGCTTGCCAGGCTCTGCCATGGCTCTGCGTTCATCCCAGGGGGCCCAGTCATTTTCTATGTCAGACCATCAACCATGATACTAAAGGATAAATATTTTATTTGCTACAAATGTATAGCCTATTCTATTATCAGCACATTCTAATATATCTCTGGATGAGTATTTGTTCCTAGTTAACCCAGTGATAATAATGAATGTTTTCTAGGATAGGTAGGCTGAATATTTTATATTTCTATCCAAACACCAAGACTCACCTACATTTGTATGTGTGTGAGTGTGTGTTGGCAGGGGGTTGTGGTGAGGTGGTGGGATTTGAACACAGGGCCTCTCATGCATCTCTCACATGAGAGGTCTGCAATCTACCCCCCAAAACCTCATGCCCAGCCCCTAAGCTTATGCATTGGTTTCTTTTCGCATTGTGCAGGTGGTCAATACAAAATCAAATACAGCTTGATCTCCCTGCACAAAAGCACTTGAATACAAATTTCAATCTGCTGAGTATTTAGAGATTCACAGGGAGTTACAGGAATGAGTGAGGCTTCCTGCTCTCAGAGATCTGGGAAACGTAGTGAGACCGACTGTGCTTTTTTATTTTCACCTAAGAACAAATACCAAATGACTAGGAGGAAAGTTCCGAGTTGTCATAATTAAGGAAAATAAACCTGCCGTGTTGTGTACTGCAACCACAGTTGTTGCCAGGGATGTTACGTTTCCTGAACGCTGAGGTGGCGCCCCAAGAGGGAAACTATTAGAGATTTTGAATTGTCTTTTCTGTTTGCTTTTCGGTTTGCCTTCCAGGAGAGCCGTGCCCGCATTCATTCTCAGCCGTGCGAATGCTCCACCCAGACCTGAGCGGCTAATGCTTCGACATTTCCCTTGGCTGATGTCATGCCGCTCAGGGCCACACCCAGAGGTGTTCAGAGAACCATCAGCACTACACCCAGAGGTGCGCTAGGTTGTATGCTGGGGACTGTGTGACAGCAGGGATTGAACCTAGGCACTTACTAAGCCTATAATTTACCTCAGGACTTGTCCCCCTACTCTGCTAAATTACCTTTTAGTAGAGCTTACTGGTTTTTATAAGGAGACTGAGACTTAGACTAGAATTCTGGGTTAATCAGAATAAGAATTAGGTCTAAATAAGAATTAAGGGCCTAGGTGATAGCTCGAAAGTCTGAACCAGCCAGTTTGCATTCATGTTGGAACCCTGAGTTCGAGTCCTACCATTGCATTGTACCCTGAGAACCTAGCTAGAAAGTCCCTGAGCACTGCTGGGTGTGTCCCCCCCCAAAAAAAAAAAAAAAACAAAACCCAAAATACAATCAAAGAAAGAAATAAGAATTAGATCATTTCTGTGTGTCCTATTACTACAAGAGGACTTGGAACTCTCTTCAGACCACAGAACCCAGGACGAATGAATAGTATCTCCCCAGCTAACTCCTAGTTGTCATAAGATATTGAATAAATTCAAGAAACACAGAAGAAATAGCTTTTCAGGGGCTGGAGCAATAGTCCAGAGGGTAGGGGAGTTTGCCTTGCAGGCAGCTGATCCGGGTTCGATTCCTGGCATCCCATATGCAGTGCTAGGAGTAATTCCTGAGTGCAGAGCCAGGAGTAACCCCTGAGCATCGCTGGGTGTGACCCAAAAAGGAAAAAAAAAGAGCTTTTCAGACCTGAGCTGGGTGTGATGTTGTCTGAGCAGCTCTCAGACCACAGGAGAGCATGTGACGGCCAAATCAGAAAGGAACGGGGAACAAGGCGAATCATCTTAGAAAGCACAGCCACGGTTCCCTCCAGGAAGGGGCTGGATGAAGTCTGGGCTTGCTTTGGATTTATTCCATTCCGCCTGTTCCACTTCACTGTGTGACCAAAAGGGAAGGTAGGGTCGGGGGCAGAAAAGATGTAACCCCTTTGGGTATCAGTAATGTGCTTGAATTTCATCCCAAGAATTCAGGGAAACAGAAAGGGATTTGCTCCAGGTCTCTAAATCCAAGTGAGACTTTACCAGAAGTGCTTCCCCAGACTAGGGGCTTACCTGGGCGTGAAAAGCTCATATTAACATGGTCACTGCAAGCAATGCCATTCACACCTCACCAGGGAGTGGAGACACAGGCATGCTTAGGCTTTTCGTGAGAGAAATAGATGGTGAGGCTGAGTGGAGGGGGTGAAATAGAGACAGACAGACAGACAGACAGACAGACAGACAGACAGACAGACAGACAGACGGAGAGACAAGCAAGCACCTGGCATAGCCTCAGTTTCAGCAGTGGGACTCAATTTCAGCTGGTGAACTGCAGGTCAGACTCCTGCTAACTTCCCAGTGAGGCTGCTCTGTCTCCTCCCTCTTTGCCCTCAGAGTAAGGCAAATTGCCCTTCACTCTTGTTTGTTTTTGGTTGTTTTTCACTTTTTGAAAGCAGTTACTCTGCAGTAGTTTTTGCAGTCATGTCTAGGATCTTCTGGAAAATTATGAAAATCCTGGAAATAAGACAAAGGCAATCAGCAAATTCTTTTAACGTCGTATCCTAACACTGGGCTTGCTGGGAAGCACACTGAGCTTATTGGATGTAATTGATGAAAGTGTCAGATTTGGTGAAATGACTTGCTAAATTGTAGATTTTTTTTGGTCTGGAAGAGATGCAAATAATTTTTTGTCTGTGAGGCAGCTTATTCTGCAGATTTATAGTCTGTTGGTGATTAATCTGCTTTTTTGAAAGAGCCAACATGGTGATCTTACTCTGATATGTCTTTGTTAAATTTCTCTCTCACACAAACACACACGTACAACTGAAGTTTTTAATATTCTCCAAATTAATGATAAGATGCAAGCACCTTGGGTTTCTCATTAATGATCTCTGCCAGGTGTTCATTTCCACTTTTCTAGGGAGGTCTAGGGACATAGTACAGGGTAAGGCACTGCCGTGCATTCTGCTGTCCCCAGTTCAGTCCCTGGCATTGCCCTTGGTTCCCTCATTCCCTCACACCACCGGGAGAGATCCCTGTGAACAGAGACAGGAGTGGCCCTGAGAACTGACAGGGGTGGCCCCAACTCTCACAAATTTGTTAGATAGTTCTGACATTACCCATTTACAAAGTCTTCTTTCATAGAATCATTTTCCCTGGGTATTCCTTAAAAATTGCCTATTGAGATCTTGTTATTGTTTATTTTCATTTTTTGTTTTGGGGTTCATGCTCAGGGTTTACCCCTGATTCTGTGCTCAGGGATCACTCCTGGCAGTGCTCAGGAAACCTTTGGGGTGCCACAGTACAAACTGGGAACTGTCAAACTGGCAAGGCTGAACCTCCTGTACTCCCTCTCTGGCTCCCTTGTTGAGATTTCAATTGTGATTAGTACTATTTATAGATTTACTGGGGGAAAGTGACATCCTAACAACACTGAAATTTACATCCCAAAGGAAAGTTTTGTTTTATTTTTAAAAAATTCTCTAGTGCTTTATAGTCCCTTTCATTTAGATACTAAAGATTTTTATTTCTGTTTTTGCTGTTGTCAATGGGAATTATTCCCATTTTTATTTTCTAACTGGTCTTTTTTGGAATATAAGAAGTTTTAGTATAGGTCTATAATTGTTACTGGTCTTTGGCATATCAAATATGACATGGGTAGCTTGCTAGGCTTGCCGTGAGGGTGACATACTCTTGTAGTCACCTCTAAATACAGCATTTATTGATGAACCGCCAGCGCGAAGTGGCCACATGAGCCGGGGTATGATAGGCTCATCTGCTGGGTGGAGTTCTGATGAGAGGGAAGTCCGGATGTGAAAAATGGCAGCCCTCATGGAGTGGGGTGTCGTCTGGCTTGTTGGCGAGCTCTTCTGGGGTGGTGGGCCAGGGCTAAAACCCGCCATCCCTCCCAGGTGCCTCATGAGCGGCACAGGAGAGCCGGTAGCATCTCTGCCCCATGTCTGTGAGTCTCTGGATCAGTGTACCTGGGCTGGTATATGATATATATGTGTATATATCATATATATGTACATATGTTTTCTCTGTGATGAAGATTTAACCCAGGTTATCACATAAGCAAGGTGTGCACTCCACCAATAGGTCACATTCCCAACGTTAAGTAATTCTTAACTTTCTTCTCACAAGATGCATTTTGAACAGTGTCAAATAAGAAATGTAGTAGGTAGATGCCTTGTTGTGCATAATAACCTTAGTAGGTTGTGCAATTTTCTTTTTTATTTATACACAACTGACACATAACAATATGTAAATTTCAGGCATATGAGGATAAATTAATAATTGCATCTATCGCAAATTTTTCATAAGTCTGTTAAACATTCACCACCTTAAGTAATTACACACATTTTCCTTTTTTCTAGTGAAACTTCTCAATTACTCTCAGCAACTTACATGCAAACAGTACAGCTTAATTAGCGACGGTCCATGCTGGCTTTACGTCCCATGACAGCTGTCTCTGAGCTGGAGCTTTGTCCTGTTTAACCCCGTCTCCCATGGACCCTTAACCCACCAAGCCGCTTTTGGTGACCAACAGTCTGTTCTTGGTCTCCAGGAGCTCAGATTTTATTTGTTTTCAGATTCCATGTGTGAGATCACTCAATATTTGTCTTTCTCTGGCTTGTATCATTTATTATAGTGCCCTCCAGTTCCATCCATGTTGTACAAATGGCAAGCTCCTTTACTGATAATATTCCATCATATAATCATCAGCAATTAGGATCACACACACACATACCGCGGCCAGCTTTACTGCACCTGTCACTGTTCACTTTGGTGTGCCCATATATTGGGTTTCATAACATTTTTTTTTTCATTTTTTACATTTTTTTTTTTACAATTACAAAGATATACAATTAAAAAGTTCATATTTGGGTTTTGGTCATACAGTGTCCCAGCACCCATCCCGCCACCAGTGCCCATCTCCCACCACCAACGTCCCGGTTCCCCCCCCCTCCCCCAGCCCTCCTCCATGGCAGGTTCTTTATTTCTTTCCATTTCTCTCTCTTTCTCTTTTCCTTCCCCTCCATACTATGGATTACAGAACATACATTAAAGGGTTGTCATGTGTATCTTTTTGCCTCTATTTAATGCTCAGTTCTAGGTTGGCATTAGTATCCTCGACAATTGTTAGCACACTGTTCCATTTTCTGTCTTACCTAGTCTCTGACTCCACACGTTTGTGATAATTTCCACCTTTGTTTTATTATCATTTAATAGTACATACCACATACAAGATTAGTTCTAAATTATATTCTCTAATAGTCTAGAAAGATTATCATTTGATTTATCTTAATGATCACTGTATCTTCCACAATAATTTGAACCATGAAATTAATAAAAACTGAATTATTT
The DNA here is from genome assembly GCA_021461705.1 of Cryptotis parvus. Taxonomy (NCBI): domain Eukaryota; kingdom Metazoa; phylum Chordata; class Mammalia; order Eulipotyphla; family Soricidae; genus Cryptotis; species Cryptotis parvus. The sequence continues at coordinate 100,014 of JAJIBD010004351.1, forward strand.
TATATTATATTATAAACGTCTCAAACATATGTCAAAATGTTTGGGTACTTTTTAAAAAGAAAAAAATATGAGCTATCTTACAGTTGAACTTTAGTTTTTTTTTTAACATTTTATTATACCACCGTGAGATATACAATTACAACGTTGTTCACGCTTGGGGTTTCGGTCACATGGTGTTCCAGCATCCCGCCCTCCACCAGTGCCCCCTCAGCCACCACCCATGTCCCCAATTCCCTCCCCTCCCACATCCCGCCTAAATGGCAGGTTCTTTATCTCCCTCTCCTCTCCCTCTCTCTCTCCTCCTTCTCCCACACATTGTGGGTTGCACTACGTACACTTAGAAGCCATCATTTGCATTTTTTGTCTGTATTTAATGCTCAGTTCTATGTTAGTATCAGAACTTTAGACATTTATTCACTCATGTTCCTTTTCTCTATCTAAACCAACCTCTGACTCCCCACACGCTTGTGGTAATTTCCACTTTTGGTAAGATCACCTAGTATATTTATGTCATGCAAATAAATGCAGTCATTCTATGTCTCTCTCTTTCCTTCTGACTAATTTCACTCAACATGATTCTTTCCATATCCATCCATTTATAGCAAAATTTCATAACTTCATTTTTTTCTGACAGCTGCATAGTATTCCATTGTGTAGATGTACCACAGTTTCTTTATCCAGTCATCAGTTCTCGGGCATACTGGTTGTTTCCAGGTTTTGGCTATTGTGAACAGTGCTGCTATGAAAATAAAAGTGCGGATTGTGTTTCCGCTGTGCGTTTTTTGGCTTTCCAGGGTATATTCCCTGGAGCGGTATGGCTGGGTCAAAGGGGAGCTCAATTTCTAGTCTTTGGAGGAATGTCCATATTGTTTTCCAGAAAGGGGTTTCATAACATTTTTAATAATCATTTTAAGTGATTGATTTTGTTTCCTGCAGATAAATAATCAGAAGTACAATTCTTGTATAATTCTACTTTTTTATGGGTGCCACAGGTCCTACTCCTGACTCTGTGCTCAGGAACTACCAGTGGGACTGAGGGAACCATACAGAGTGCTGAGAATTGAACCCGGGCCAGCCACGGCAAGGCTAGTGCCTTACCTAATGTTTAATTTTTATTTTTTCATTGGGCCATATTCAGTGATGCTGAGTTGCTCCTGGCAGTGCTTTGAAGACCAGAGAGTGCTGCTGATTTACCCCTAGATTTCCACAGGCACATGTGCACAGGCTCCTCCAGCCAACTCCTCTGGCCCGAGGTACTGAACCCAACAGTACATGAGGGCTTTCTTTGTTCCACACTGCTGCTGACAATATTGTTTCTTACCTTTTTTAGCAATAGACATTCTACATTAAAATTTTTATCTTTACTGGGATGCTACCAATAAAATAATTTATTGATTGACAATACTGTTGATGGTTTCATGCAAGCATCATTTCAACACCATACCAGTCATCAGAGTACCTGCTTCCCTCCAGAGTTCCAAAGGCCTCCCACATCATGCTCCCAAACCCAAATCTCATTTCTGTGAACCAACTCTTCAGTTCTATTTTCTTTGACCCTTTGTTACTCCTTTTCTATATATCTTCATATACTCCTTTCTTCTTTTTTTTCTTCACCGCTCAGCATGGTGTCTTCTGGTTCCATCCACGTCACAGAAAATTGTATGGTTATCTCCTTTTACAGTGCTCATAGTATTCCATTGTGTATCTATACCACGACTTCTTTTTTTTAATTTAATTTAATTTTTTATTTAATATTTCATCATCCAACACAAATCCCACCACCAGTGTGTTCCCACCACCAAAGATCCTCATTTCCCACCGCTCCCATCCCCATGCCTGCTCCCCAGCTGGCACCAATTATATTGACCATTGCAGCCCATATGTGGCAATGGTATTGAAAAAGTCATGACTTTTTTTTCTGGTTTGTTATGGGTTAATCTGGTCTAATTCTGTTCTTACATTGACCATCTGAATTTCTAGAATGTATCACAACTTCTTGACGCATTCTTCCCTAGTGGGGCATTTGGTTTGTGTCCATATTTTGTCTATTACACTAAGCTTTTGGTGAATATAAATGTGCACATATCCTTATTAATGTGTTTGTGTTTGGGGGCATAGATGCTGAGGAATCCTGTGGAAGTTTTGTTCCTATTTTTTTGAGATGTTTCTGTATTGTTTTCCACAGAGACTGAACAGATGATATTCCCATCAACCATGGCTGAGGACTCCTATCTCACCACAACCACGCCAACACTGTTTCCAGACTTTTTGATATCTGCTTAGTCTCAATAGCATGAGAGGATATATCATTACTGTTTTGAGTTGCATTTTCCTAATCATGAGCGACCAGGAACGCTTTTCATATTTCTTTTGGGCACTGTATAAACCTGTATTTTCACTTGTATCCTTGTATCACTTGTCTTTTCCTGGGGTTCATTGATTTATTCGAGAGGGCACCAGTAACATCTCCATAAGTCCTGTCACATGCTAGTGTAGCCCAAGGGGATCAGCTCACTCCAAGAACATGAAGAGCCTCAAACCATTCATTTAGGTCATGGGAATGAGGTTTATAATTGATACTGGTTTTTGGAATATCAAACACGACACAGGTAGCTTGCCAGGCTCTGCTGTGTGGAAGGGATACTAGTAGGCTCTCATGCCATGCTTTTATTGATGAACCACTTTGCAGCAGTGCGAGAGCGGGAAAGATGGGCTTTTCTGTTGGGTTGAGCTCTGATGAGCTGTGGAGTCCAGATGTTGAAAATGGCGGCCCTCATGGTGTAGGGAGTTCCTCTGTCTTCTTGTGAGGCTCTGCTGGGATGTCGTACCAAGCTAGTCCCGCCTTCCCTCCTGGGTGTCTAATGGTCAGCTGCGCACAGAGAGAGCTGGTAGCAGCTCTGCCCCTGGGTATCTGAGTCTCTGGATCAGGTATACCTGGGCTTGAAATAGATCTTGCAAGCCCTGAGCGCCGCCAGGAGGAATTCCTGAGTGCAGAGCCAGGAGAAACCCCTGAGCATTGCGGGCTATGACCCAAAAAAAAGCAAAAAAAAAAAAAAAAAAAAGAAATAGACCTTGCAGTAGGGTGGGACTCTGATGAGCAGGGCTTGTGATCCGCTTTTCTGCTGGGTGAAACTATGATAAGCTGTGGTGTCTGGATGTTGAAAATGGCAGCCCCTCATACTGTGGGGGTTCCTCTGGCTTCTAATGAGGCTCTGCTGGGATGGCAGGCCAAACTAGACCCACCTTCCCTCGTGGGGCCCTCATGGTCAGCTGCGAACAGGGAGAGCCAGTAGCAGCTCTGCCCTGTGTACCTGAGTCTCTGGATCAGACAACTAAAATTCCTTGTGGCTGGAGCGATAGCCCAGCAGGTAGGGCATTTGCCTTTGCACGGCCGGCCCCATGCCGACCCGGGTTTGATTCCCAGCATCCCATATGGTCGCCCGAGCACCACCAGGAGAAATTCCTGAGTGCAGAGCCAGGAGGAACCCCTGAGCATTGCCGGGTGTGAACCAAAAAGAGAAAAAAAAAAGAGGTGAGATACCCTCGTGGTTTTGATTTTCAGATCAGGTAACGAAAATTTCCAACTAAAATTCCTGTATTTTAGTTGTCATTTAAAATCATTTAAAAGAGGTGAGATGTCCTCGTGATTTTGATTTTCAGTTCCCTGATGATGAGGATGTCGAGTCTCCTTTGTCAAAAGTACAGGCTTCTAAGCTCTCTTACCAATCCATATTCTTTGGGGAAATGTCTATTCAGATGATCCTTTCTGGTGTGTGTGTGTGTGTGTGTGTGTGTGTGTGTTGTGTGTGTGTGTGTTGCCAGGAATGATGAATTCCAGAGTCTCAGGCCTGCGAGACAAGTTCTCTATCACTGAGCTAAATCAATCCTCAGCCGCATACCTGCCTGCTTTTAATTGGATTGTTTTAATGGTTCTTGAGTTGTGTAAGCATTTTATTTGTTCTGGCTATTAATCTCTTAAGAGATCACTTGATCACTTGAATCCCGTTATTCATCGATTTGCTCGAGCGGGCGCCAGTAACATTTCCATTGGACCCTATCACGTGCCAATGTAGCCCAATGGCATCTGGTTGATTCAGGAATATGAAGATCCTCAAACCGTTCCTTCAGGGTCTTGACAAGGAAGTCTGACCATCTTGTAGGTGGGCGGCCACGTGATCTTTTGACATCCCTTGGGATCCAGTCGGTAATGGCTCTAGTTCAGCGGTCGTCTCCAAATGGCATTACATGTCCAGCCCATCTGATTTTTGATGCCTTGGCAAACGAGACAGCGTCCCTGATTCTGGAATAGCGATGGAGGTCAGAGCTCCGGATTCCTTCTCTCACTTGAGTGAGGCGTGATATTCCAAGCATAGCTCTTTCAAATCCTCTCTGGGAGACCCGAATAGCATTCTCATCCTGCTTTCATAGGGCCCAGGTCTCTGAGGCGTATGTTAATGCAGGGAGGATGGTGGAGTCAAAGAGATGTGCCCAGAGCCGGAGGTTCTTTGTCCTTTTAGCTATTTCTTCGATGCCTTTGAAGGCATTCCATGCCGCTCTCTTCCTCCTGCGCAGCTCAGGTTTTAGGTTGTTCATCATGTTGACTTCTCGACCTAGGTGCACATAACTGCTGCATTCAGAGATGTTTGTTCCATTGAGAGTGAATGGGGCCCCTGGAACTAGTTCATTTTTCATAAACATAGTTTTCTTTAGATTCAGCTGTAGACCTATCTTTCCACATTCTCGGTTGAAGTCAGCCAGCATTTGTGCCGCTTGGCTAATGTTTGGTGTTATTAGAACGATGTCATCAGTGAAGCGGAGGTGGTGTAGTTGCCGACCATCTATCTTCACTCCCATTCCTTCCCATTCTAATTGTTGCATGATCACGGGCCTGGTTTGGAATGTTCGTCTAACCCCCTCTTTTGACATCAATGATCACTTCCTTGTAGAATGGTGAGATCCTGGTGGTGAATCCGTAATACAGCTCACGAAGGATCTTGATGTATTGGGTTTGAATACCCTGTTTGGCTAGGGCTCGTGACCGCTTCGTCTCCACAGAATCAAAGGCTTTCTTTAAATCAATGAAGGTGAGACAGAGCGGCATCTTGTACTCCCTAAAAACCTCAGTGAGCTTGGTTACCGTGGATATGCCGAGAGAGAGAAAGACACAAAAGGACGCCTGTCTTCAGAAACTCTCAAGCTCATTCACCAACATGGCAAGGCGCGAGCCTCAGGTGACCAAATGCTAACGTCCAAGCTTGCAAAGCAGTGCAGAGAAGCAATAAAGGAAGACCTCAAAGAGAGAAGAGCAGAAATACTGGAAGATACAGCAGAAGCCGGGAAAAGCATTCCCGCCGCCCGCCTGTCCTTCGCCAACTATAAGACCAAGATGACTGCCCTCGGCGCCGCCTGATGGATCTATCACATCTTCCAGAAAGGCAATGGAGAAGATTATCCATGACTTTACTCAGATTTCTTTGATAGCCACTTCCACCTGCCCACATACCAAATTCCACAGGATGGATATGTCATTCCCAACGTTCTCCCTTCTGAAATCCGACATGCCATCTCATCGGTAAAGAAGGGAACAGCACCAGGCCCAGACAAAGTCAGACCCGAACACCTGAAGAATCTGCCGTCGGTACTCATCAATACACTAGCTCGGCTCTTCACATGCTACCTGTCCGAATGCAAGGTACCCTCCCAATGGAAAACCAGCAGGACAGTTCTACTGTTCAAGAAGGGAGACATTCACGACATCGGCAACTATCGCCCCATCTGCCTGTTGTCCATCATCTACAAGCTGTTTACACGAGTCATCCTGAACAGGATTGGCAGAACACTAGATGAAGGACAACCGTGCAAGCAAGTAGGCTTCCGGAAAGGATTCAGCACAATCGACCATATCCACACGGTAACCAAGCTCTTAAGAGATATCATTTGCAAAACGTTTTCTCCCTTTTTGGTCAGTTGCCTTTCCATTTTGTTGGTGTGAGGTGCGGTTTTCAAAAGACTGCCGAGAAATAGCATTATTTTTAGTAGGTTGACACAAAAGGCCCTTTAGATGGCACAAGCTTTTATTTTGACCCTGTGCCCTTACCTGTCAATGTACCTCACCCCCCAAAAAAACCAGCCCCCAGCGAAGTGGGGTTGTGGTTCAGAGACAAAGAACATACATGTGTGTGAACCTAGATTCAGTCCCCTACACCACAAAGAGCAAACGTGAGGGGGCAGGGAACCTACTTTGAGAGGTAAAAAAAAGCTGTCTTAAAGTTTGGGCTGAAGGCTGCTTGCCTTGTATACTGCTGACCTGCGTTCAATCCCCAGCACCCCATATGGTCCCCCAGGACTCCTGAGAGTCCTAGCACAGAGCCAGGAATAAACCCTGAGCACAGCTGGGTGTGGTTCCAAAATCCAAAATTAAAAAATAATAATTTTTGAAATGCGTTTTTAAGTCTCATTGTTTTGTTTTGTGCCGTTCACTGCCATGCCCTGGGGAACCACTTGAGTGCTAGGGATGGAACATGGAGCTCTCGCAACGCAAGAGTTCCAGCCTCTGAGTCATCTTCCTTGTCCTGAAGCTAGAGTGCACCGAATGGGATCCACCATTCCTCTGTCCAGCCAGGTCCCCAGCAGGTAAAGACAAGAGGGTGGAGCATACAGCGCTGCCAGTTCTGTCAAACAGCCCCGTCCTGCTCCTGCCCTGCCAAGGCCCGGCCCCCACTAGTGCCTGTGGGGAGCTGAAAGCTGAATACAGAAGACTTTTCTGTGCCTCTGGCCTGTGGAGCAGGCTTGTCTGGCCCAGATCACACTTGAATAGATGAAAAGAATCCGTTTTTGCCTTGGCCGGAGGCCTGCAGCCGAGGCCACAAAGGCGCTCACAGACGCCCTGGAATGGACGTGCAGCGGAACGCTGGGGAGAGAGAGACCACTGGGGAAACGGTAAGAAGACACAAACAAGTCCTCCGGAACCTTTCCAGCTGATGCAGATGATGAGTTCCTGGGACGGCCCCTTTGCTCTCATGTAGAGAAACGAAAATTGCAAGGAAACAAGCCGCTGAGTCCTCCCGCCTCGCAGCAGTGCTATCTCCCAAGCTCTCTAAGGAAATCCAGGTAAAAAAGCTAGAGATCAGTGGCAAAGGGAGGACCCTGGGGGGCAAGCAGAGAGCTGTGAGTCCAGGGGTTGAACCAAATTGTGTGCCTGACCCACATGTGGAAAGACCTGGCAGGGATTTTCATTTGCATGCTGGGTTTTGGGAGTCATTTTAAGCCTCAGTCCCTTTGTTGGAAAGTTGTTGTGTTTGGAAATAGCTGGACCGGTGAAATCCAGTTCCTTCCCTCTCCTGCTGGGAGCCAGTGAACTGGGATTCACACATGTGACAACAGGGACACTGAGTTCCTGCTCTGGAAACTTCAGAGATCCCAGAGCTTGGGAGGGTCCCCAAGTTGTGGCCCCTGGAACTTAGTAGATCCCAGAGCCTGGGGAGGACAGGATGAGAGTTCACCCTGGCCTGAACCTGGACTCCACAGTGAAGGGGCTGCAGGAACCAACCATGAGGAAACTCAAGCCTTCCGGTCACCAGAACACAACTCCTGGCTTTTTTCAAGTGACAGGAAACGCATGTTTGGAAAGAAAAATAAGTGACGGTCAGAACATCATGGATTATCGGGAGGCACATTTTCTCCCCCCCTAAATTGTTTGTTTCGAGTCTTTGTGAATGCAGAGGGTAGAATTTTGTGGAGAATGTGGATTTGGCTTTCCTTTTTATTCTGGAAGACTTTAAAATGGATTTATCATTGGTTTATCCTATTGTAGGATTTCAGGGTCGTGTGGAGCATCTTTGAATATAGGCAGTCCCTGTCCCCAATCACCAGCCCTGGCACCATTTCAACCATCTCCCAGGGAAGCCCCTTATTCTGCCATTTCTCACCACTCACCCCCTATTTCTGATTTTGGTATGTTTGATTCAGGTCTCATAAACACCTCTTGAGGTACACGTTAAAATGCATATTCCCAGGTCCCGCCCAAAAGCCCTGAATCAGAATATATAGGGAGTGAGAGAATGTGCATGTTTAACTCTCAAATTTGGAGAGGTCTGAAGGGGAAGAATTCAGCTTCAAAATGTAGTGCTGGGATGCAGAGATAGTATCCAGGTCAGAGTACTTGGTTTGCATGTGGCCAACCGTCTTGGATCCCTTACACTGCATTGAACCCCCACTCCAAGTACTGCTAGGAGCAATCCTTGAGCACAGTGTTGGAAGTAGCCCCTGAGCACAGTCAAGAGTGGCCCAAGCTCCACCCCTCCCCTTTAAAAAATAATTAAAATATAATAAAGCAGTGCTGATGCAAATTATTTCTGACTCAGTTCTCTGGGCTGCAAATCAGGAAAGGTTCAAATTCCTTGATCTTGTTATTGCAAAGACTAAAAACTCTAGTGTAAATCCATGTTCACAGATTAGCACAGGGCGGACGATGGACGTGAGATCTGTTAACGATCGTGTTTGCTAGTGTCTTGATAAGCCTTGGAGGTCAGAATCTCTGGCTACAGATCCAAGGATTTGCACCTTTGGCCAGTTCTCCTCTCTGCCTTTCAGTTGCCAGCTCTCTTGGAGAGCCACCTGGGTCAGACTTGCCAGTGAGTCCTTGCTCTGGACCGTTTCCCCCTGGGGCCTCTTGGTCTTCTGTCTTCATGCCCGCTGACTGTTCTCCGGCTTCCATTTTTTTGCTTTCTTGCTCAATGTGGTGGCCTCTGGGCATCCTTAGTTGACCCACAAGCCTAGTATCTCTGTAATCTGCACACTATCTTTATCTTAGCATTCCTTCCCCTCTCTGTCAAAGTTCTGCCTCATCCATTGCCTTTCCTGTGGGTCTCCCAGCGGTGAGACATGGTCCTCTCTCCTTTGCCAGAGGAAGGGAATCGGGACACACCACATGCAAAACCCAAGAATGATGCTCACCCATAACAGGAGACTACAGGGGAGGGCTGGCTTCAACATTCCGGCCACCTGCATGTAGAGCTCTGGCCTCCCATTGCAGTTTACCTGTACCTTTGTGCTCCCTCTGAAACATGCCTTTGAAGCTGAAATATGGGTCTGCTCTGCACCTCTTCAGGAGGGAAGGTGTGCTCCATGGGGGAGAACAAAGAGGACCTCAGGAACTCAAGGAGCTGGTTGTTAACTGCTCAAACGGCCAAACGCCAGATCCTTAAGAGTGGGTGGTTGTGATTTCTTCCCTGCTTGGGCTCTCTCTCCTTTCTCCTGCTTGTTCAGTTCCCTGATTGGCTTCTCTTTCTGAGCCATCCAGAAAAGACACCTCTCCAGCCCGAGTCATTCTTCCTCCCCAGTTGAGGGAGATTGTGAGCATTCTACCAGGAGTGCAAGGTCAATGATGTCCTCAGTGATTTTCCCACAGCTTGCTATAGATGGATTCATTCACGATCCCTTGTCAGGCTGAGAATTTATTGTCAGACTGGGAGGTTATTGTCCTCGGGGTTCAGGTGTGAGATTGAGTGTGGAGGGGTAGGGGATAGGAGGTTTCCAGCCACTTCTGACTCAGTTCTCTGGGCTGAAGTGTCTATGGGTCTCTGGGGGAAATAAGTAATTGTAAAAAATTAGCATTTATTTTTGTGTGAGAGAGGTGTGGGAAACGCCCTAGCAGTGCTTGGGAGGTCTGGTACGGAGGGTGGTCCTACCATGGTTCTTGGTCAATGGGCCAGCTATTGAAAGCCTGGGCCTGAGGTTGTAGACTGCAGGGGGTTACATGGGCTACCCACATTGCTTGCAGGCATCCAGGCAATACCTAGGAGACCATGTGGTGCCAGGGATTAAACCTGAGTTGAGCGTATGCTAGTCAGGTACCCTAACACATCCCCTAATTAGCACTTTTAAAACACGGAACAAATGTCAGCATCTCTGCAGATGGGTACCCCTTCTTAGATTCTTAAAGAGAAGAAACACATATCACACTCTCCCTCTCTCTCTCTCTCTCCCCCTCTCTGTCACACACACAGTTGCATAGAAACAGAAACCCCCACTTTTGCTTAGGCCCTGCCTTTTTATGGAGTAAACACTGCATTTTCCTAACACATCTCAGAGATTCTCATGGGGATGTAGACAGTCCCAATCCTGCACATCCAAAAAACTCTGGCATCTCCTGGGGCTTAATGCACATTCATCCGATTCTGGGGGCTGTCAATGACAGCTCTGTTGCTTGGAAATAAAAATTGAGATCTCTGAGTCTCATTCAGTGACTATGTAGCAATGAAGATAGATGAAATGGCAAATATATCTTATATTTGTTTCTATAAATACGAACCTAAGAATTGTCAGACTAACATCAATGAGTATCTGGACCAGGTACTGAGGGAATAAACTAAAATGGAATGTGTTTTCTGTAATAAACTAAAATTAGGCAGTCATTAGTGCCGAACATTCACTGTATTTCTAACTGCTGAAGGATATTAGCCCCTAAGGAAAGGATGCTTCTAGTCATGCTTTGCATGTGAGAACTCCGGGTTTGCTCCCTACTACTCCTGTATGCCCTGAGCACTGAGCTGGGAGTGGCCCTCAATAAAACAGAGTTCTACTGGGACACGTGTGAGCTTTGCAACTTCCCTGATTTCATTGGTCCAGGTCCAGACTGAGGCCTGAGTACAGAACTAGTCTTTGAGACCAATTCAGAACTTCCCAAGGGAAAATGGAAAATGCTTCAGATGCTCCGAGCACTGCCGCTCCTGGGTGCTTTTATTGTATATCTCACAGTGGTATAATAAATACTTTAAAAAAAATCTTTAGGCCAAAGGACAGGCACTGAGCTAGGAATTCTCAGTAACATCTAGACAGTGAGAAAAGACCTTAGACCCTCCTGGTCTCTGGTACTGTCGATCTTGAAGAGAGTTAAGGGACTGGAAGCATAGAGCAGTGGGGAAAGTGCTTCCCTTGCAAGTGGCACCGCATAGGGTTCCCTGAACCCCACAAGGAGCCATCCCTGAATGCAGAGCTGGTGTAAGTGCTGAGACCGCTGGGGAGACCTCAAAACCCTTCCCCCAATTGATAGTATGTAATTATAGTGCTTTATTTTTAATGATAAGCTGATAGCATGTACCAAGCTATTAACAGTCATGTTCTGAGTTGTAGGAATATGGATTTTCTCATTTCACGGGTCATTTCTTCTTCTTTTGAAACAAGAACCTGAAATTGTTTGAGTTTTGGAAACATTTTCCTATTTTTTGCAATACAGAATACTAACATCTTCCTTCCCGGCTAAAGAGAAATAGCATTTTTACTTAACAGAAATTGTGAGCACAAAGAGGCAGACTCCCTTCGCCTCCTGCGCTAAGAAGCGATTCCCAAGCAGGTTAGTAGCTCATCAATCATTCATGTCTCCTCTGTTCCAGGTGTTGAGTGTAGGAATCCAAGCTGAACAGAGCCGAGCGTCTCTCCCATTTCTCCATCATGAAGTCATGAGAAGTTTCCATGGTGGCTAGTGGCCAGGGAGAAACTGGCAGGGCAGAACCCCTGTGCTTCTCCCCGGGCCCATGTAGATGTCAAGCTGTCTTCTGGGTAGACCCTTCTGCTCGTACCTCTCAAATCACCACAGCAGATTTCCACTGTTGCTGGCTCCCAGGAAATTTACCAGTTGAGCTTGGTGACTGACCCGGATTCCTATAAGCCTCGTGGGGTCTTTCAGAGTCAGTGCAGAAGAGACAAGGTCCCTTCCTCCCAGACCTCCAAGGCCACGATCTCGTCTTTGTTCCTCTGGCCAGATGTGACCTTTCTGTTCCTTCCTGCTGACATCAGCCCTCACTGAAAAGGACAATCTGTTTTACCTCAGGTCCTTCTTTCCTCCTGCGCCATAGCAGAGAAAAATCACAGCAGCTGCAGGACTTGTACCTAATGTCAAAACTTTATTTACTTTTGGAGCTAATGTATGCCTCTGTCCAGTGTTTACACAGCTGCTTGGTGTCTGTGTACTTCGAGGTTAGCCTCGGCTGGTGTTCTCTCTCTCTTCAGCTCTAAGCTTTGAGATATGGGATGGACTTTCCCCTTTCTGCCCAGTGTGCAGACTGGTTTGAATAGTTTCAAAGAAGAGTTTAGCGATGAAAGGTATGTGAGATGCTTCTCCTGCAGGTCGCCTTTCTCTCTGGGGAAGAATATCCCAGGGTTGGAAAGCTAAGACAAGGGTTGAAGTACCTGCCTTGCATGTGGCTGATCCTGGTTTGATTTCTGGCACTACAGAGCGTCCCTTAAGGACCACCAGGCTTGCTCCTGAGTACAGAGCGACAAACACACCTGATTAGCGCTGGGTGGGACAACCCCCCTTGCAAGGAAAAAGTGCCCAAATTTCCTGATCTGCTCACAGAAAATAAGATGGTTGACTTTTTCCCTAATAAAAGGACACTATTGTTATACCAAGGCGATCTGGAGGAGCGGGTCTGTCCCCCAAAACCACACCATTTGTGGGAGGTACATGTGCAAACCAACCTGAAAGTACGGTTAGAAATGATGCAATGGGTTGAGACAGGGAAAATGGCTTTTCCTCCCAACCCGCTTTCCCTTCCCCGCCGTTTGTTATTGCTGCTGCAATGAATGGGGGGCAGGAGCTACATAGGGCATAGTTGCTCCTAGGGGGCTCAAGCTATTTGGGGAGTAGGTAGTCCTGCGCAAGCCAGTGCAGTTCTCTCCATGGCCACAGCCCTGAGCTGTGGTTCTTAAGCTCCTGCTCCCAGAGAGGTGGGCCATAGTGGGGAGGGGCCACCGGCACTGAACAGCAGCAATGTCAGAACCTGGCTCATGAGGGCAGCAGCGGGGGAGAAAACTCTTGCCAGGTAGAAGTTCTAGGCCACTGACAGCCCTGGGCCCCAGAGCTCTTGGTCTGAGGCTTACTTCCCTCTTGCAAACCCAGCATGTGCCGGTGTGGGAGACGTCAGTGTTTTGACTCATCCCCCACGAGAGCTTAGTTGCATCCCAGGATGTGATGTGGATTGGGTCTTGATGCTGTTGCCTGAGAGGCCCGGGAAGAGCGTGGTATGGCCACCCGAGGTCCAGCGGGAGGAGGCAGCAATGGTGATGCCAATCCAGGGTTCTCACCACCAGCCCTTCAAGAACAGAGGGTAGTGGTGGTCCCAGCATTGCCAGGAGGCCTTTCCCCACCACATACACCTACAGAGTCCTGGTTTCATTCTTGCTTGACTTCTCGGTCATACCCGGACAAGCTAGGGGCTATTCACAGCTCAGTGCTCAGGGTTGGTATACAGGAGGTCACGTATTGCCAGGCTTCGGCCATGGAAAGCACGTGCTCAGTGCCAGAAAGATGCAATAAGAAGCAAGGCACTTGCACTGCATGAGGTCAACCCTGCATCCATCCCTGAATACTGCCAGGGACACTCCTGAGCATAGAAACATCCCTGTGTGCTGCTAGAACTGGCCTAAAATTAAACGAAAAACTACAAAGAAAAAAAGCACTCAAGTTATTTGAGCTACCTCCCAACCCCTGTCTGGTCGAGGTGATCTGGCTGTCACATCTGTCACCCTCCTGGTTGCCAGCACTGATTTGACTGCTCCGGCTGACCAGGAGGCTGTTCCCTTACCCCTTCTCATCCCTATGTGTCCTCCGGGAAGCTGCACACTCAGTCGAAGAGGATGGCCTTCCCTGAGCAGAGACGGGCCGTTCTTGGGTTGAGGGTGCACGAGTAGCTCTGCTCCCCTGCTACAGCCTCCAAACAAGCTCTCAGGTTCCAAGCTCCTATTCTTTTGGGGTGTGTGTGTGTGTGTGTGTGTGTGTGTGTGTGTGTGTGTGTGTAGAGAGAGAGAGCGAGGAAGGCGTGTTGGGCACAGTAAGAGGCACTCAAGGTTTACTCCTGGCTCTGTGCTCAAGGATCACTTCTGGTCAACTGAAGGGATGCCAGGGGATCAAACCTAGGTTGGCTGTGCATAAAGCAAGTGACTTACCCGCTGTCCTGTCACTCTGGCCCAACAGTAGTCTTTGTTTTGTTGTTTTGAGGCCACACCCAGCAATGCTTAGGAGTTACTCCTGGCTCTGCACTCAGGAATCACTCCTGGTAGGCTCAGGGAACCAACCATATAGGATGCAGGGGATCAAGCCTGGGTAAGTTGCATGCAAGACAGGTTAGTGCCTGTCCTGTTGTACCATATCTTCAACCCCCTCAATAGTATTCTTAAACATTTTTTAATTGAATCATCATGAGATATACAGTTATAAAGTTGTTTGTGATTGTGTTTCAGTCATACAATGTTCCAACACCCATTCCCTCCACCAGAGCACATTTCTCTCCTCCAGTGTCCGCAGTCTCTCTCCCCCACCCCACCCTGCAGCGGGCCAAGAAAAGACAGACACTTCTCCCTCTCTTCTCTCTCTCTCTCTCTCTCTCTCTCTCTCTCTCTCTCTCACACACACACACACACACCCCAATATTCTTAAATGACACTGTTGTCTATTTTGCATGACCTCGCCATGAACATAATTTTTAAAGGTGCCATAATACAGATCAAGCAGGGTTTGAATTTTAATCAGAATCTGTGCAGCAGCTTCTGTCAAAGCTCATAGTGCCTCATTCTTGGGTCTCTACAGAAAGGAGCACCGTGGAGCACAGCACACTCTGGGTTGTCTCAGTGATCATTTTCACAGCAGCGTGGCTCGAGGTTGGCCTCTTTAACTAAGTATAGCTGCCATCAGATGTTGGTAGTTGCCTTTTTTTTTGGGTGTTGTTGTTAAAATATATCATGAACTAAAGGGAAATACTTTAAAAATTAGATTATGACCCAGGAAAGAAGGCCTGGATGGTAAGTTTGAGTCTGTTATCAGCTCTGCTTTGAGAATGGCCTTTGCTATCACTCAGAGGAATACTGTTTGCTTTTAGCATGAAATACATTAGAGAACAAAATCGAGTGGGGAGCAGGGGAATGATATTTTGAGAGGATGGTTATTGTCTTGTCTGATACAGGATGACCCTTCACCCTGGTTGTCCCAGGGAGCATCCATACTTAAACACAAAAGTCACTTCTGAAGCCAAGTGCAAGTAATTAAAACTTTTTTTTATAAAAAGAATCAGAGCCACATTGAATCACGTGTGTCCCATTCTCAAGTTGCCCAGGAAACGGGATGTCCCTCTCCTGCCGTATGTTGTAGAAACCTAGGTACATTCTCAGCTGCGTGTATTTGCAATAGAGCAGAACACAGATGTTTCAGACTTTCTGAGATGCATGAAGTTCTGGAAATGAAGCCACAAAGGACACAATCGT
Organism: Cryptotis parvus; assembly: GCA_021461705.1. NCBI lineage: Eukaryota > Metazoa > Chordata > Mammalia > Eulipotyphla > Soricidae > Cryptotis > Cryptotis parvus. The sequence goes on from JAJIBD010004351.1 coordinate 115,272, forward strand.
GGGAGGGCAGCCACAGAGAGCATCCGGGGAAAGCAGCAGCCGGCTGGGGAATGACCTCTCTTTGATCTCCAGCTTTCCCAAGTCACTTTCCCATGCACTTCCTCAACACTGGTTTCTGTTCTTCAGATCTAATAAAAGGCTTCGGGCTTGAGAGCATCCCCAAGTATCAGAGTCGGGTGCTGATTTAGGCAGTGCCGTGGTGGGACAGCAGAACACCACATGTTTACAGTAAGATGTGTGACTGAGGGAGTGAGAGAGTGAGAGTGAGCCAGCATGTCTTTTTGTGTGTGTGTGTGTGTGTGTGTGTTCCCATGAGGAGTAGCCACAGCTCAGCACTGTCTTAGCCATGAGTGGGAGATGAAGCTTCCTCCAAGTCAATTCAATTAAACATAGAATTGAAGAAAAGCAACCTGCTTGCTAGGGAAACACATTTCCAAAATTTTTCTAGGGAGATCTCATTCCCTTTCCAAATAGCTTGCTGCCCCCTAAGGCACTCATCTAGAGAAATGAATGTGATTATTGCGTCTTTGTCTCTTAATTCTTTTATGAATCTCCATGCAATCTTGCTTTCTAAGAGCAGAATGAATACTTCAGATGAAAGCCTTCGGTTTAAGGAGACTCCACTCCTTAATCTTGGTCTGCATCTGGCTGGGAAACGAAATTTGTCTTGTTCATGATGCTGTGATATATTCCAGCCACTGTATCTAAGTTGTTTTGCTACTTCAGAATGTTTTTTTTTCCTGATCATATCTGAAATGTTGAGTCATTTTTGTTAGGTCTTTAATTATATTTCAAAGTGAGATTCCCCCCCATTCCTTTTTAAGACAAGGAAGTTTGGGAAGCATATCCATCATTCGTAATCTCCAAATTTTCTTTCTTCCAAAGTTATTTTTTCCCCAACATAATGAAAGTACTGAGGCCTGAAAGATAGTTCCAAAAGTTGGGGTGTTTATACCACGCATGCAGGAATCTTGGGCTCTGCGTGGTTTCTTTCTTTTCATTTTTTTTTTCTTTTTTTTTTTTTTTTTTTTTGCTTTTTTGGTCACACCCGGCAATGCTCAGAGGTTTCTCCTGGCTCTGCACTCAGGAATCACCCCGGCGGTCCTCGGGGGACCATATGGGATGACGGGGATCGAACCGCGGTCGGCCTCGGCAAGGCAAACCCCTCCCTCTAGACTATCACTCCGGCCCCTGCATGGTTTCTTGAATACTGTGTGTCCCCTAGTAATTAAACAATTCTACTTTCATGATACCCAACCAGAGAAGCAAGTTAAGAAACCCATTCTTTGCCGTTGTGTTGCTTTGTACTGGAGTTGCAGGAAGTGAAGCTTATGGCCCTAAATTCTGGTTTGGTGCTTCTGGAAGAGCTTGTGTGTGTGTGTGTGTAGGGGGTGGTCTTTGTGATGCTGCAGATCAAACCCAGGGCTCCCACATGCAACCTGAACTCCAGGCCTTTGAACCATCTCCTTGGCCCCTGAACAGACCCATTTCATAGATAAAAACAAAAAAGATGTAAACTCTTCAAGTATTAACTCCTTCAAGGTTCCACTGTAGTATGAGGTAAAAAATGAAAGGGAAATTAGCATCTCCCAGGTGTTATGTCCTTTCCATCTTGGGAGTTACTTCAGTTGGGAGTGAGAAGACATTTTGTTTGGCTTTAAATTTCTGTGCCTTTTATTCCGCCTATCAAAATCTAGTAGCAAGATTCACCTATGATGTTGCTGCACAGATATTAAGTTGTATCTTAAAGACAGACTTTTCTCTGCTCAATCTTGATATTGTCTTAGGTTTTTCAGGATGCATTCTCTTAATTTGATTTTTGGTTATTGGAAGTTACAAAATCTTATAGCCAGTCATTGTTTGTCTGGTGCTAAGTGTCAGGCACTTGTGTGGCAACTGGCAACAGTGGAAACTAGGTGGTTGTATAGAGCCCGTGTCCTGCCACTTACGCATTCGCTTTGTCCACAGGGACATAGCGAACGAGTGAAGCCCCTGACTTCACGGAGCATGTTTTAGAGAGAGGGGGCCGTGACCAACACAACCGCATCACTTTGTGACTGAGTGCTATTTAAGAAAATGGGAAGAGGGCAAGCTGTGGAAGAGGGCTTATCTTACATGTGTGAAGCCCTGGGTTTGATCCCTGCACTTAAAATAAAAAAAGAAAGGTACTGTAATTGCTTTGCATGTGGGCTGCTCGCTTTGACCCCTGGCATATATGATTTCCCAGCACTGCCAGGATTGGCCCTGAGTAAAAATACTGGGAGTAAACCCTGTTTACTGCCAGATATGGCCCCCAAAAAAACCCCAAAAACTCAGAGTAAGGGGCAAAGGCAGAACTATTTTAGATAGTACTTGAGAGGCTTAACTGAAAGGGAAGAAGAAATGTCTCTTGATGTTCTGTAAGAAAAGTTGCTCAGGGGTGGTAGATGCATATTTGACAGGTCTAAGGGAGGCCTGGGGTTTGACTCTGGCAGTAAAGAAGTGAGCTGAGACTTTGGAGAACTGTGGGAAGCTGGGTCAAAGCTGGAGCAGAGTGACTGTGGGGAGGTAAAGACCCGAGCATGGAGCTTACAGAAGAGCACTTTCTCTGCATTCAGGAGCCTGCGAGCCCAGTTCCTGGGACCATCCCATACTGCACAACTGGAGCTTACAGGAGAGCACTTTCTCTGCGTTCAGGAGCCTGCGAGCTCAGTTCCTGGGACCATCCCATACTGCACATCTGGAGCTTACAGGAGAGCACTTTCTCTGCGTTCAGGAGCCTGCGAGCTCAGTTCCTGGGACCATCCCATACTGTACAACTGGAGCTTACAGGAGAGCACTTTCTCTGAATTCAGGAGCCTGCGAGCTCAGTTCCTGGGACCATCCCATACTGCAGAATTGGCGAGTAATCCACAGGATTGCAACCGAGTGTGAGAACTCCAGTGCATGGCTACAACAAAAGGAAGGACAGAGGAAATGACACAGAGAGGGAAAAACCCAAGAGGTCAAGGTTGGGGGAGGCAGTAGGGGCTGAAAGGCAGCCAGGGCTTTGGATTTGGTGGTGTTGTGAATCCAAGGACATGGATTTTGTGGTTAGTGTGAGTTCAAGCATGGAGCAAGGAGAGTTCTGGGTAAAAGGGATCGTGTTGTCTTGCTAACACTTTCAACGCTGTTTACTGGTTACTGAGTTGAGACTAGACCACACAGAGGAAAGAGCAGAAGCAGGAGACCATTCGTCACCCTGAGAGAGATTAGAGGGGCAGACATGAGTATTAGTGGTTGGGAAGGAGGAAATAAATTGCCTTTGCTGTATGGTTCCAAGGGTGAGCTGGAAGGACCAGTGCTGATATGAGAGTGGTGTGTGAAAGCTGTGTTTTGTTTGTTCTGGGATGGGGAGGATGTAAAGAAGCATGTTTTGAATTTGTCTTTAATATGAAAAAAAATCAAGAATTCCGTTTTGAGCACATGAAGTTGAAGGAACCAAGGAGAACTGTCACGTAGGCAGCTGGATAGAAGAGCCTGGAGAGTTGGGGAGAGGTCAGGGTTAAAGATATACATCCCTGGAAAGATGCTATTTCAAGCCCAGGCCTAGGCGAGGTCGCCCTGCAAGGGAGCAGAGAGAGAGAATGGGAAGGGCCCAAGGTCAGAGGCTAGAGGCAGTCAGCATTTAGAACTCTGCAAAAGGAAGACCCCGAGGAGAAGTCAGCCGGGGAGCGCCTGAAGTATCTGGCTGAAGTATTCAAAAGCAGTTATAGAGCTACAGATGGTGTTAAGGCTTAAAGTCAAGAGGGAAATAATGATGCAGGGAAAGCGAAGGTTCTAAATTCTCCTGCTAGAGGCTAAAGAAGAAAATGTGACCCCAGAGAAGAGGAGGGGATATTTACCACCTCCCAGGAACGGGACTCGAGAAGCCTCCTACCATGTTGTCCTCATCGGAGTTTTGTCGTTGTGTGTTGAGAGATTCTTCCCTGAGCATCCCCGGGGAGTAAAAGCACGCTCCCTCAGACAACTCAGCCTTTCACAATGTCTTTTGCTGTCAGGTGAGGGAGGCGACTCAAGGGTAGAACACGTGACACTGTCTGTGGCGAGGCCCTGGGTTTGATCCCTGACCCTGTGACAAAGCAATTCTATTTAGTTGCCCACTTTTCTGGGCATCTAAGATGGAGCCAGTCCTTGTGCCAGGGAAAAATTGCCACAAGATATTGTGAAATGTTAGGCCTCTTTGAACAACTCACTTTTCTCAGGCCGGCTGTTGAGCATTGGTGTGGGAGGCCTGGGGCAGTGTTGCTCTCCTGAGCACCATTCCCAGGCACTCCCAGAAGCTCTAGGTTAGGCCAGGAAGGCGCAGACTCTCAGTGGCCAGCCATCCTGGCTGGCTCTGCTGCTCTGCGCCGTGACGCTGCTACTGTGTCTGGAGGCCACTGCAGTGCCCAACCCATGAGAGATGCCAGCAGTGAGCTCAGGTGCCACTGTCGGAAGCTAACAGTGCCAAGGCCAGGAAAGGAGGCTAGGCTGAGGTTGGTGCCAGTTGCAGAGAGGGGGCACTTTGCGCTTTCTTTTCTAGGGAATGTGGTGATTGGGGGCTTCACCACTCAAGCTATTGAACCACTCAAGGTGTGATTAGGGGGTTGTGGTTAACCCATTACAGACACCAAGAGCATAAGGCTGCGGAGTTGCCCAGAAATCCCAACCTGCGTTTCTCTGCAGGTTTAGCAAGAATAACGACTTACTCATGGGGGGAACTGAATGCTTCTTTCCAAGGACAGGGGGTGCTGGCTCAGAACGAGGGTCAGGAGCACGGGCACCACTTGGAGCTTTGTTCAGACACCTCTGACATTTGGAATACCGCGAATCCATTTGTTCTTTCTCTGTACCAGATATAATCCAAACAGGGGAAAGTTACCAACATGTTTTGAGGCTCTGAAGTCAAGTATGTAGGTCAGCCAATGGAAGAATAGACTCTCAGCTCTTTTTATTATTCTTCCCCACCTGCTGAGTGGAAATATTTCATATTCAACCTCTGTAGCTGAATGGCATTATATATATATATATATTATATGCATGGTTGGGGATCGAATCCAGGCTTTCATACAAGCAAGGGCAGTCTATCATTGAACCACACCCCAGCCTGAATCTTAGGGTGCAATGACCAAGCTTTGGTTTTGTGGGGCTTGAGTGGCGTAGTGTGCACTAGGTATCAAACATTGGGGTTGCCAGGGATTGCACTGGATTTGTGGGTTGTACTGGGGATCGAACCCTGAGCCTTGAGCTTGCAATGCAGGTTCTCTGCAGCTGAGCCAGCTCCGGCACTGTATAAAGCCTCTTCAACAGAGTACAGGATGTTGTTCTTCAGTTCAGGACAGCCAAACCTTGGGAAAAACTTGCCTGATGTTTCTCCAGCACTTAGGAAGTTCTCAACACACCTTTCTGGATCTTGTTTTCATCAGAATCACCACAGTCCCTTGAAGCAGGCTCCTATAAATGTTCCCACCCCAGGTCTTTGACCCCTCTCCCCCATTCTGTCCCTTCCCTTGTTCTTGCTAGGAAACGTCAGTCTGGTTTTTTGAAGAAACTGGCTGTCCTGTGGCTGGCAGGAGTGTGGAGTTACAGTACAAGCTCAGCCCTACTTTCTCTACAGGACGTAGTAAAATCCTGTGTCCCTGAAATCCCGCAAGTGTGGTCAAGGCCAGCCATTTTTATCCAACTACTCCCGCTGAAATGATTAGATGTTGACGCCCGGCACTGCAGCGACATTAGGGGACCGGGAGGTTTAAATTAGCTTATGGAAGTTAACCACGCCCACTCCCCAATGCTGACCTGAGTCCAGAGACGTATGCACATGGGGGGAGGGGGCGCGACTGGAAATAGGAACCGCCAGAGTGGCTGCTGCAGGTCCAAGCGCAGCGCAGCCTGAGGCTGAACAGAAGGAAGGGGTGGGGTAGGCGAGGTGAGCAAGGCAGAGCCATCCACAGGCCTGGGCCCCCACCCCCGCGAGCGCCTTCTCTGCTCTCTAAAATCCTTGCACCCTGACAGTACTTTCCTTTTCACCCTCCTTGTCCGTCCTTCCTTACCCATGCCTGTCCCTTCCATCTGCCGACCGGTCCCTAACTGCAGAAAAGAGGCACCTGAAGGAACTTCTAGGCCAACTGGGTTACGCAACCACCCAGGCGAGTTGATTTCCGAGGCAAATGCCCAGGGTGGAGAGGCTGGGCTACCCGCCCCGCTGGAGGGGGGACTAGGGGGCGGGGTCATCTGGGAGCCTAGAGGACCCCGCCGCTGTCTCCGGGCACGTCTCTCCCGCTGTTTCTGCGGTGGCGGCAGGATTTGAAATTAATAATAATACAAATAATAATAAATAGATTTTGCACCGCGGCACAATGCAGAGGCCAAGGCCACAGACTCCCGAGTCCCGAAGACAGCTCTGAAGCTCCTTCCCGCTCCCCCGCCGGGCCGTCTCGCTCCCCTCCCGCACCCCGCCGCCCGCTGCTGCCCCACGAGGGCTGGCGGGACCCCCCGCGCCGCACCCCCCGCGCAGCGCACGTGCGCTCCCGGGACAACGGCAGGCGAGGCCCAGGCGCGCCCCCGCCCCCGCCGGCCGCGCGCGCTGCGCCCGCCCCCTCGCGCGTGCTCGTGCCCGTAGCGGCGGCGGCGGCGGGCACCGCGCCTCTTCTCCCCGCTGCGGGCGTCGCGGGTGCAGGAGGCGGAGCGCGGGAGGCGGAGGCTGCGCCGGCGGCGGCGGCGGGTCCGGCTGGGCGGGGGCGGCCCGGGCAGCTCGCTGCGGGGCCGAAGAGGCCCAGGACGCCGCGGGGTGCGAGGCGAGGCGGCGGCCCGCCCGGAGCAAGCCTGCCGGGGCGGCGAGGCGCGATGCGCGCGCTGGCCCGGGGGGGCGCCCGGCCGAGCCCCCGCGGCGGCCCCGGGCGGCGCGTCGCTAGGCGGAGGAGCGGGCGGCGGAGCGGGCGGCCCGGCGCCCGGGGCCGGCAGACACGGAGCGACGAGCGGGGCGCAGCGACGCCGCGGCGGCGCGGCGGGGCCGCGGGGCTCGGTAAGGCGGGGGCGCGGGCGGGCCGGGGGCGCCGGTGACGTGGGCAGGCGCCGCCGCAGGGCCCTCGCGTGCCCTTTGGAGCGGGGAGACGGTGCGCCCCGCAGCGCTCACGTCCTTAGACTACCTTGGGGCCCCCTTCCACCCAGCCACTCACCCCACCACCGCCCCGATCCGCCGGGTTGGACGGCTTGCAGCGATCGCGTCCCGGGGCCCTCGGGGGCGGGTTCGGACCCGCTTCTGGCCTGCTGCAGCCCCCTCGGGTGCAGCGCGACTCCCTGGGAAAGCAGAGGGGGGTTCTGGGGACGGCGCTACGGAGCTGCGCAAGGGCCACCTGGCGGGGCCAGAGCCCCGGGGGGCTGCGCGCGGAGCCCCCCAGCCCCCGCCCCGTTCCCCTCACTTGCGGTGGGCTCAAGTTGCCTCCCTGGCCTGGAGGTTGCCGGGGATTTCGGGTCTGTTTCTCCCCGCGCGCTCCCCGCCCCCTTTCCCGCCACCCCCTTATCACGCCTTTCTCATTTGGTTGACTTGAATAAATATTTGTGTTCAAGATTTCCGCAAACAGATCACACGGAGCGGGATGGGTGGGGGCGGAGAGAAAAAAGCGCGTTTCTCCCATTTCTTAGCCTCTTGCTGGTCTTCTTGGACAGCCCCATCCTCTCCGCACCCCCATAACTTCACCCTTTGGGGCTGAAACTGCGGGAAGGTGGAATTCCACTGCATTAGGCCCGGGATGGAGTTTAATAGTTGCCTCTCCCAGGAGAGAGAATGGGGATAATTATAATTTTGATTTGCATGCAGGATCTTGCAATCCGCAGTTAACGCACTCGGCTCTGGGCCCTGCGTGATGCTACATGGGTCGCCGGCTGCTGGGCCACTTAGCATTGTCCTCAGCCTCTTTTTATTTTCCATTCTTCAGAGTTTCACTTGGCACGATTGAGCCCTTTCTAGTCGCTGTGAATGGGAATAGCTTGGGCGGCATTGGTTACTTTGGGGAATGTGGTCTGTGTTTCTGTTGGGGGAAGAAAAAGTGTGTGGGGTTGAAGTCCAGCGACTTCGTCACAGTCCAGGAGAATGTGCGAAGTTTTGATAGAGTGACCACATTTGTTGGGTTCCTCATTTTGGGTAGGGAAGGCGGGGATTACCTTGGCCTGCTTTTTTTTCTTTCCGCTTGTTTGGCAAAATGCAGCTCGACTGGGAAGCTTGACATTTGCCCATTGGAGTTGCGCGTGAAGAAAATAGAAGTCTTCATTGCTGTTGGAATATGACCTCTAAGTTTCCCGGCGCTGCCTGGTGGATTCTTTCTAAGGGGCTGTTTATGCAGGCAGGTGCTCAGCCTGGGGAGATTTCCATTTTTTCGGACTTTCTGTAGGCTGCTCGGTTTCTGAAACGAGCCATGTGACGATGCTTTATGGAACAGGTTTGTAGAGCGGGTGGGGGTGGAGGAAGTGTGTTCCAAGCCAGTTCCTGCCTTCCCCTGTCGCTGGGCAGCCCATAGAATAAAGCAGCACTGTGGACAGAGGCTTGTCCACGCTGAGCCTGGGTGCAGCCCTGGGAACTGGGAACTGGGCACTTTGAGGGTGGGGGGCAGAGAGGAGCCGTAGGTGGGAAGGGCCCTTTCAGGTTATATAACTATTTGTGTTTCCAGGGGGGAGGCTCAGAGCAGCAGGGCGGCAGCGATTGTCCTTGGAGCCTTTGATGTCCCTGCGCATCCCAGGAGTTACCTTCCTTTGATTTCCCCCTTCCCAACCCCCATTTCGTTTTCCAGTCCCCAAGATGCTAGTCTGTAGCTGAGCTGAAGCTTCCCTAGCATTCACCTCCCCTCTCTGAGATTCGCTCTTGAGGTAATTTAGTTAGCATCTCTTTCTTTCTAGCTGGCTTGGAGTATCTTGTTTTCAGGGCATATATTTATAGTCGCCGTGGACTGCAGATGATTTTAACAAATGTTAAGCCTGTTTTCTTTTTCTTGCTCTCTTTTTTCCATTCTCTTCCATTCTTCCTTTCCACCATGGTAGAAGAAAAATGAAATGAACTAAATATTGTTTCTTAAACCTAATATGTTTTTATGTCATACTTTAAAGATTGTGGCAGTCTCGGGAATTCTCGGGCAGTAGGAGATGGCTCAGGGTACGGAATGCATGTCTTGTGTGTGGTCCCTGAGTCTGACCCCAGCTCTGCATTGTTCCTACTGCCGAGCCCCACCAGGGTGTAGCTTTGGAGACCAGCCGCTGGGTGTGGATAGGGTTAGCCCCACCTCTTCGGGCCCAGGTGACATTGCCTTGCTGGGCTGAGTTCACATCTTGAACTGGCTGGCCAAGTGTCACCTGGGAGTCATCATCCTGGGCCCCCAGCTGCATGGTCTGGGCAGTACTGGACCGCTGGCCACAGTTGCAGGGGTGTCCCGTATCTGGCCGGCGTCTGATATTTCAAGCTAGTTTTCCGTATGGATGAGAAGGCTTGCATTGACTTTTGGGAGTCACACGTGGCAGTGCTCAGGGATGACTCCTGGCTCTGTACTCAGGAATCTCTACTGGTAGTTTTTGGGGAATCACATGGGGTGTAGAGATCAAGCCTGGGTCAGCCACCTGCAAGGCAAGGAAGGGCCTTACCAGAAGTCTGTCTCTCTAACTCAACCGTTATTCCCCTTCAGTTTTCTGGGCCTCCTTGAGGCACTGTTGCCGGTGGCGCTGTGATTGGGGACGCCATGGGTGCTCTGCAGAACTGTGCCCTGTGCATGCCAGCCTTCCGCCAGCGCCTCAGTTGTCCCTGTGTCTCCCTGGCCTTGGCGTTGACTGCTGCTTTCTGTTTTTCTATTGCTGTTTGTGGAGCCTCTCTACACTCAGTGATCATTCCTGGGGCAGCTCGGGGGATCATAAGGGGTGCCGGGAGCGAACCCTCTGCTCTGGCCCCTGCATTGATTATGTTATAGCTTTGTTGTCTCTGAAAGTGCTCTGTAAAGCTTTTCTCCTCCAGCCCTTTCTTTCCCTTTGCTGCTGCTGTGGATGTCCCAGGGTCAGCTCGGTAGCGCTGTGGCCACAGCGGTTGCACAGGGCTGGCTTGGACGGCCAGCACCCCACCATGTTCACCAGCGCTTGGCACATAAAAGCATGGAATGGGTCTAAATATTTTATCTTTAACAAAGAAACACTTAAAAATGTACATAAGTAATCAAAATGTGTTTGCTTTTTCCAGTTCCAAAATTTTGTGAGTCTGTCGGAAATCCATATGTATTGCCTATAGTTTTGGACTCTGGAGTATTCAGCTGTTCTGGGACAAATGTCAAGATTACTGAGATTCTGAACTCCTTGAGTGCATCTTCAAAATAATAAAGCAAGTTAGAAGATGAAACTTGTGAGAAGAGCTATTTAGTGAAATAAAGATTTCAGTTTATATTGTTTAGAACAGAAGTAGGCAAAAATTCAGTCTGTAGACCAACTTTAGTTGGCAGACATTTATTGTATGGCCTGCGAGCTAAGAATAAAGCTTCACAAAAATGAAAAGAATCTACTTTTTCATGATACGAAATTTGTGTCAGGATCCATAAAGTTTTATTGAAACACAGTTGCACTCCTTGGGTTTATTTTTGGGGTCACACCCAGTGACGCTCAGGGGCAACTCCTGGTGATGCTGGGGATCCATCGGGGTCTGCCATGTGGAGGCAAACGCCCTCCTCACTGTGCTGTCGCGCCGCCCCGCACTTCTTGTTTATGCTTTGTTCGTGGCCACGTTGGCGGTAGGAAAGCTGGTCTTGAGATTATGGCCAGCAAAGCCCGAAGAATTTATACAGGAATTTTTTGCAGGGAGTAAAAAAAAAAGGTTTTCCAATCCCCGATTTAGGAGTTGAATGTTTTAATTTAGCATTTGTGCCCTTTTTTTCCTGGCATCACTGGGGCTAAGAGCCCTGGCAGAGAGGTCCTGGGGCAGGTAATCGTGTTTGGACGCTGACTGTGGTCCTTATTGCCCTTGCCCAGGACAAGCGCGTTCTTGTCTGTGTGGCAGGCACTACCGTTGGAATCTGAGAGTAACCAGGCCCTATTCTAGAAAGTCTCTCTGACAGGGAAGTTCATGGCAAGACCTCGCCCGCATCCGAGTTGAGGGAGCACTTTAGTGAGCACCTGTGGGAGGTGCACAGGGAAGATTATGAATTCCAGCAAGAAGATTCTGACTGGAATATTGAGCATTTCCTTTGACACTGTATTTTAGCGTCTTCTCCGGAGTGGTATACTATACTTGATCAAATTTTCCTCTTTATTGAAGCCATTAGTTTAGTTAACAGCTGATTGGAAAAACTTGAGAAATTTCACATATGTTTCACTGTGTTTTATTAATCACTCATTTCCATGCGTAAGAATGGGTGGAAAGATAACTTTCTATTTCTAGGAAGCCCTGGTTCTTGACAATGTTCTGATACTTTTCTGTTTGCAAACAGAATTTAAGTGCAAAATATATATATGTATATTTATATATTTTGTATATATATGTACATGTATATACGCACACACATATATTCCTCTTGTAGGTAGGTGGGAGGCAAATAGGAGCTGGTAGGGGAAGGTGGTGGACACTGGTGAAGGGGTCAGTGTTGAGACACTGTGTGCCTGAAACCCGGTCGTGAATAACTTTGTAACTTCATTGTTGCTGGATAATTTTTTCTGTTATGTGTATAGAACTGGCATGCTATTTATATGTATATAAATATATAATTTATTTTGAGAAGGCTCTTTTAATGAAGCCAGTCTTAGCCAGTTCCCCAGCACTTGTTTCCCTTTAATTTGCATTAGAATCTTGGAAACATCCTTTTTGGAAATGAAATAATAAAACTGACATTTCCCTCTCCCCAGAGACAGCCTCGTTGACTCTCTAGAGGCTTTGGTACTGCACCACGCCGGGGTTGAAGTATTTGGTTGGAATGATCTTTCGTTTGGGAGATGGGCTGCGCTCCTCCATGTCCGTTCCATGTCCAGTGCGGTGCTGGCTCCCCAACACGAATGAATCCCAGCTGGAGATTGCTGGTAAACAAAGGCCATTGTTCCGCATCAGATCCGACAGTCCCACAGCCAGCGAGGGGTCCAGATACCTCTGCAGCTTGTACCCTCATGCCTTGGATGGGGCTCCTGTGCAGCAGGGGGTGAGCCCAGGGTGCCCCCCCAAAGGTCATCTTCCTGCCCTCCTCGGAGCAGGGGCTGGGGCCAAAGCTACCCAGTGGAAAAACAGCAGGGTCACCTGGGGAATGGGCCCGCAGAATTCTAACCAGAGCACTTCAGGAATGGGCAGAGGCCTCAGCAGACCCCATCTGTGTGATAAGGCAGTGTTTTCTTTGGAGGTATAAAGCACAAAAACACTGACCAGAGAGCTCCAGTCTGGGGCAAACGTATTTCATGTTTTACAGTATCCATGGAGCAGGGCTGTATTTAAAGACACGGGAAAGGGAGAAGTGGGCTGTTAGGTTGAATTTCTCATAAATCGGATCCAGAATATTCGCAATGGAGGGAGAATTCTGGCTTCCAGAGCTAGGCTGTTACTTGACTTTTTAGGTCATGTGTCTATTGATTACCTTGTTCCCACTAAGGAATTTTAGTCCGCGTTCGATTGGAGGCCAGGAGATGCAGAGTGCTGAGAGGAGCCTTCATGTGATCTGACGGGTTAGAAGGTTTATCTCTTAGACAGGAGTTACCTGGGGAAGGTTTGTGAGGTAGATATGCCATTCTCTTGCCTTTGAAATAGCAAACTGTTACCTGGGCAGAGCCTGGTGATTGTGGACAAGGCATTTGACCACATTGTTCTTATTCCTTTGTGCTGATGGAAATGGTCATTTTGTGCTCCCCTTTTTATTAACGATGCGCTGAGCTGCAGATCTTGAGCATTTTTATGCGAAGTTCAGCAGTTGCACAGCGCAGAAAGCACCAAGGGCCTCTGGTAGGGAAGGGAGATTTGAACTTCAAGACCGGGACTTGCGTTCTGCCGTCCACACTGATGCTCTTCATAATCAGGGTTTGGACCAGGAATTCACTTCCATAGCTTCATTTTGTCATGACTAAAGTGAGGGGCCTGAGTAGAGTGCTCTAAGGATCTCTTCTTCTTTTTTTTTTTGTTTCAGGTATTTTTTTTTAACATTTTATTATACCACCGTGAGATATACAATTACAACGTTGTTCACGCTTGGGGGTTTCGGTCACACAGTGTTCCAGCACCCGGCCCTCCACCAGTGCCCCTCAACCACCACCCATGTCCCCACTTCCCCCCCCCCTCCCATGTTTCAGGTATTTAATGTTCCAACACCACCAATGTGACCTTCCCTCCACCAATGTCCCAAGTTTCCTACCTAGTCTCCAAAACTGCTCCTTTAAGTGGTACAATATAATTTTTTTATACTGCTTGTTACAACATATATCTCACAGTGGTGTTGCTCTACTATTGTTCTGACCCCAAACTATAGCTCCGGCCCCAAGAATTAAATTCTTAGTGACAATTATAGCCAAATTCTGCTTTGATTGCTTTTCTTAGTGGAAGATTGGGACTTCTGGCCTTGTTCTCTGAGGTCGCTCCTGGTGTTTGGAGAAACAAGCTATGCTGCGGATCAAACCAGAGTCCATCATATGCAAGTAAAGTGCATCTTGCAGGTCATTAGGCTTCTTTCTTTCCTATCTGGATGCCTTTTTAAATAAGTATTTTATTATACCACCGTGAGATATACAATTACAAAGATGTTCATATTTGGGCTTTGGTCATACAGTGTTCCAGCACCCATCCCTCCACCAGTGCCCATCTCCCACCACCAATGTCCCTGGTTCCCTTTCCCTCCCCAGCCTGCCTCCATGGCAGGTTCTTTATTTCTTTCCCTTTCTCTCTATCTCTTTCTCTTTTTCCTTCCCTTCCAGACTATGGATTACAGAACATACAATAAAGGGTTGTCATGTGTATTTTTTTGGCCTGTATTTAATGCTCAGTTCTAGGTTGGTATTAGTACCCTCGACAATTGTTAGCACACTGTTCCATTTTCTGTCTTACCTAGCCTCTGAGTCCCACACGTTTGTGATAATTTCCACCTTTGACAAAACCTCCTGATACATGTTTCACTTGACTTTGGATATTGGTATCATACTATATACATATATATTTAAGTCATGCAAATAAATGCAGTCATTCTCTATCTGTCTCTCTCCTGGCTAATTTCACTCAACATAATCTTCTCCATGTCCATCCATTTATAGGCAAATTTCATAACTTCATTTTTCCTAACAGCTGCATAGTATTCCATTGTGTAGATGTACCAAAGCTTTTTATCCAGTCATCGATTCTCGGGCACTCTGGTTGTTTCCAGATTCTGGCTGTTGTGAATAATGCTGCTATGAACATAAAAGTAGGGATGGTGTTTCCGCTGCGTATTTTTGGCCTCCCAGAGTAGATTCCCAGGAGTGGTATGGCTGGGTCAAATGGGAGTTCAATTTCTAGTCTTTGGAGGAATGAAGGATCTCTTCTTTGCTCCAAAAAATCTGTGATTCTGATGATTGAAAAAAAGCAGGTACCGTCCTCACATTCGCCTTGTTTTCATTAACTTTCTGTTCAGGAGATGCCATAGTCCTTCCAAACTGCTCTCTGTTCAGTGCCTTTCCAGATGGAATAGCAGTTTAGAGCCCAGCAGGATGAGGGGAACACACTCCCTTTATCTGTAATTCGAAAAGCACCCACTGAGTGCTTATGCATTTTTATACCGTGCCGAATGCAGTGGCACTAAGATACATGTTAAAGAAGGGTGGCACTGAATCTCCGTCTTGAGGAAGTGGGTTTTCTTTTCTTTTTTTTTGGTCACACCTGATGATGCTTAGGGGTTACTCCTGGCTCTGCACTCAGGAATTACTCCTGATGGTGCTTGGGGGACCATATGGGATGCCGGAGATCGAACCCAGGTCAGTCGCATGCAAGGCAAATGCCCTATCAGCTGTGCTATTGCTCTGGCCCCGAGGAGTGTTTCTTTATTGGGAAAGATAAACCATATTGTGGAAAATAATATAAAAAGGTCACTGTGTCCACCAACAGCACAGTGTTAACATCATTGTCAACACATTACCTTAACTATATTTTTTTTAAAAAAGAAAGAATATTGCAAAAGGGTGGGAGAGGGACTGTGGGCTGGTCCCTGATCTTGGCGACTTAGAGTATTTTCGCAGAGGAAACCCCATGGCTTTAGACATTTGTGGACACCCCATAGCCCTGAAACTTGGTCAGACCCTTTGTTTGCGGGAGAAGCAGCAGGTCTGAATCAGCCTGTCAGGAGACTGCGCCAGCGAGCCCTGCTGAGTCCAGGCCATACTTTGATACTCGCTCTGGGTCATTTCGTAGGTTGATTTTGTAGATGGGGGAAAGGGTTACTTTAATCTGCTGAAAATGCATTCAGGGGACAACCATGTCTTCTGAAAAGTCAACATGTGAGAAGTTAGAGAGACTCAATAAAGTATTCCTGCTCTGAGGCAGTACATTTGTTGTGGTTCTCATTCCTTTCCCCCCTTCATGCTTGCTGTGACTTTTCCTTCCCCAGTGAGCATTCGCTCTGGACAGGACCATTTGTTTGAATATGCAGATCAGCTTTACTACTGATCCTGCTCTGGCCCCTCTCCCTGGTCCCCCTGCCCTTCAGTGCTGTTGCTGCTGTGATTGCTGTGATGGGGGGTCGAGGTGTTGCGCACACACACACACACACACACACACACACCCTCCAGGTGTGTGTCTGCTTACTCAGGTGCACACTGATTGTGGTGCTTACTGAACTTTACCCTCCTAAAGGCCAGGTGTGCATGTAGGTGCTCACACTCTTACTTTTTGCTTTTCTTGTGTGAGCCCCATCCAAAGATGCTCAGGGCTCTGCACTCAGGCATCTCTCCAGTGGGGACTGAGACCGTTCTGGGTGCTGGGATCCTGTTACTCTTGAGCTCTACAAGTTATGGTCGAGCTCTACAAGGTGTACTCGCGTGCTGGAGGTCACACTTCTTCCTGAGGTGCTTTAGCAACCCTGTGTGTGGTGCGCACACACATCTGACGGGAATTGCTGTGGCACTGGGGCTCCCAGAGCCCCGATTGCACTCATTAGCTCCCGGCTCATGTGAGGCAGGTGCTCGGAGACGCTCAGCCGTTCCTCTAGGCCTTGAACA
This sequence comes from Cryptotis parvus, assembly GCA_021461705.1. NCBI lineage: Eukaryota > Metazoa > Chordata > Mammalia > Eulipotyphla > Soricidae > Cryptotis > Cryptotis parvus. The sequence continues at coordinate 131,433 of JAJIBD010004351.1, forward strand.
CGTTCTGTAGTGCTTGTAGCAGTGATGATTAACTGGTCATGCTGTTCTCTGGGGCTCCCTTTTAGTAACAGAGCTCTCAGATTTTATCTGGGTCGATGCCTTCCCTACTTAGTTACATTCCCTAGCCTCGGTTTTACGTCTTGATGTCATGGTGTGATTGGATTTTGGCTAAAGGAATGTGAGCTGAAGTGATGTATATGTGATTTCTGGTTATGGCGTAGAAAGAACACTGGCTACTTGCTGTTTCTTTTCTCTGGTCCCCCCACCCCCCAACCAGGAACTATAGTGGTGGGACCTGTAATTCACTGTCTACATAAGAGCTGCATTTTGGGGAGTCAGGTTGGTAGGATGGATCCTTGGCTGGTCTTGGCCTAGCCATGGACTGAATGGTCCTGAGCCTGGCTGTGGACCGCTCATTTCTCCCTGGGTGATGACACAAAATAGGGCAAGCCAAATCTGTGTGAGCCGTTCTATTAGAGTTGGATACCTCACCCCTTGACCCATCCTCTCCTCCACCTGTTATTTCCACTGTCTCTACTTCCTTACTGCGTATTCTCTCTTTAGTGTGACCTGTTTGAGCTCTGTTTCATGTACAAGAAAACTGAAATTCTTTTCTTCTTTTTTTTTTTTTTTGGTGGGCACCCTGGCAGTACCCCTGGGTTACTCCTGGCTGTGCACTCAGGAATTACTCCTGGCGGTGCTCAGGGGACCATATGGTATTCTAGGGATCGAACCCGGCTTGGCCACATGCAAGGCAAATGCCCTCCCCACTGTACTATTGCTCCAGCCCCTTAATTTATTTTCTAATCAAGGCTATACTGACTTATTTTGCCAGAACCAGTGATCAGTTCAGTATCTTACTGACCTTTTATTAGCATTTCATATTAACCGGACATAAAGACTGGACATAAAGGATGTCTTTCAAAGACAATCCACAGAGTGGGAAAGAATATTCACCCAATACCCATCTGACAAGGGGTTAATATCCAGGATATATCAGGCACTGGTAGCCCTTCACAAGAAAAAAACAGCCAACCCCATCAAAAAACGGGAGAAGAAATGAACAGAAGCTTCCAAAAAGAAGAAATTTGAATGGCCAAAAGGCATATGAAAAAGTGCTCTTCATCTTTAATCATCAGGGAGATGCAAATCAAAACAACAGTGAGGTACCATCTCACACCACAGAGACTGGCACACATCCAAAACAGCAAGAACAACCGGTGCTGGCGTGGATGTGGGGAAAAAGGGACTCTCATCCACTGTTGGTGGGAGTGCCGACTGGTCCAGCCCTTTTGGTAATCAATATGGGCATTCCTCCGAAAACTAGACATTGAGCTCCCATTTGATCCAGCAATAGCACTCCTGGGAATATACCTGAGAGACCGGAAAACGCATAGCAGAAACACTATCTGTACTTCTTTATTCATCTCTGCGCTATTCACTATAGCTAGAATCTGGAAACAACCTAAATGCCCGAGAACAGAGGACTGGCTAAAGAAACTGTGGTTCATCTACACTATGGAATACTATGCGGCTGTCAGAAAAGATGAAATTATGAAATTTACCTGCAAATGGATGGACATGGAGACTATCATGCTGAGTGAAATTAGTCAGAAGGAAAAGGACAGATATAGAATGATTGCATTCATTAATAGGATATAAATAGATACCAGTGTTTTAATAAATGTGTGAAATGGTAATGGCAGATTAAAACTCACCATTGAATATACACAAAGAGACTTAAGTTTTAAACTCTAAATATCTGCAGGGCTAGCCACAATGTGTAAAACAAGAGGGAGAGAGATGCAGAGACAGTGAGAGAGACAGAGAGAGAAAGAGAGGAAACAGGGCTACCTGCTGTTGAGGCAGCCTGGGGGTGGGGGAGGGGGGGGGGGTACATTGGTGGTGGAAATGGGGCACTGGTGGAGGGATGGGTGCTGGTATACTGTACTACCAAGAACCAATTATGAACACCTTTGTAATTGTATGTCTCACGGTGGTATAATAAAAAATTTAAAAAGAATGTCTTTCGGCCAGTTAACCTGCCCTCTCCACCCCCTCCGCACCTCCTAAAGTAAGAGTTGTTTGCTTTTGGACTCTTCCAGGGGATGTCATTCATTTTCATGGTTTTAAGTAACGTGTTAGGATCGGGTTCCTATCTCAAGTACTGATCCCCCCATACCTCAGATGTAATGTGAACAGTGGAACTCTGGCTGCCCTTTCTTCCATCCACCTTCCGTGCATCTCAGGTCTTCACTGTAGCAGCAAACGGCACTACCTCGATTCTGTTGCCTCCACCCAAACCCTTAAAGCCCACCTTTTTATTCTCTTCTCGTCTCACATCCTTTTGGCACCAGATGTTAGACTATAAGCTGGATCCGCCTGCCTATCTTTCAGTAATAAAGGCCTTGACTGGTAATCTTTCTTCCCTGGAGAACCACCTGGAGTTCCCGCGTCTTTATGCCCCTCCTCACACGTCTTACACTCTGGAACTGACAGTTTCCGTTTTGTTTTTGTATTTTGGGGAACACTTGATAGTGCTCAGGGAGCACTTCTGATGGGCCCTAGGAAGCCCTATGCAGTGCCAGGGAGTCTGGGTAGCCGTGTCCAGTGCAGAGCAAGCACCTTACCACTGTCCTGTCTCTGGGTCCTGGGGAGTAGTTCCTTTTTGTTTCTGCTTTGGGGCAACACTGGAAGTGCTCAGGACATACTCCTATTCCTTGCTCAAGGTCCCTCCTTGTGGCAGTCAGGTGCCATATGTGGGGCCAGAGATCAAACCTGGTGCTGTGTTCAAAGCAAGCTCCCACCTGCTGTACTGTCTGTCTGGCTCAGTAATGTGAGTTCTTTCTTTTTTAAATTAATTTTGATTAAAAGTACTGTGATTAACAAAGTTGTTTCAAGCATTCAGTGTTCTAACACCACCAGGGTGACCTTCCCTCCACCAATATCCCTAGTTTCCTCCCAGTCCCTGCCCCTTTGGCGCAGATTTACTTTATCTCGCTTATTCCAGCAAAACTTTAAGAACTGGAAAACAGAATGCTCAGAAAACAAATCAGTAAGAGCCAATTAGTGACCTAGGTAAATAAGAAAATTAGAACAATTTAATATAAAATGCCTAACCTCATTTACATATATATGTTTCCAACTCTGGAATCTAAAGTATATTATGCTACAGTTTTTAAATACTTAGATCTTGAAATGGTAATAATCATGTCTCACCTGTCATTAATAGCACTATTTTTTATTTTATTTTATTTTTTTGCTTTTTGGGTCATACCCAGCGATGCTCAGGGGTTATTCTGGCTCAGCACTCAGGAATTACTTCTTACAGTGCTCCAGACCCAAATGGGATGCTGGAAGTGGAATCCAGGTTGGCCATGTGCAAGGCAAATGCCCTCCCTGCTCCACTATTTGCATTGGCCCCTAATAACAGAAGCAAATAACAGCGAACATCGGTCTTGCCTGATTGAGTAGTTCTGGGTTAGAGTTTGCCCTTAGAGGACAGTGGGCATTTCTGGTTGTCAGCACTAGGGGTGGGGAGGGTGTGTGCTGCTGCCTGGGACGGGGAAACACCCTGCAGTGCACAGTGCTCATTGCCGCCTCCACAGCCCCTGCCCCATCTTCCTTTGTTCTTGTCTTGTGGTGCTGGGCTTGAACTCCGGGCTCTCACATACACCTGGCCTAGTTTCTCTCTCATTGTCCAGGTTGCCGTCATTCTGATCTTCTGCTCATAATAGACTTTCATTTTTTAGAGCAGTGTTTGGTCCATGGTGCGAGCGAATGGAAAGTGCCAAGGGTTCCTGTGTTCTCCCTGACTCCCTACAGCGCCCTCAGGCACCGGACGGTGCATCTGTTGTGACCGCTGAGCTTATGTGTCATTTGTCATCGTGTAGGACCTGTTCTCTCTAGCTGCCGCGCTTGCTGTTGTACCTCCACGGCCTTAGACAGCTGTAGAGGCAGGTTTCACCTTTATAGTATCGTAGTTTACTCTTCTGAAAATCGCTTCTGCTCTGCTCTGCATATTCAGTCTCTTCACCTCCTCTTCAGTCCCAGCTCCAGAAATCCGTTGAATGATGCCGTTGCTTTGCCTTTTCCAGAATGTCATCTAGTCGGCGTTGCACATGGCCTTGGCGCCTGGGCTTTGAAGTTTCCTCCTCGGCTGACCGCTTCCTCAGCGTGGAGTCACCTTCTTTGGAGCCCCACAGCCCCTCTAGCCCATCACTTGCTCAAAGAGAGCTTTGCTTTGTTTTGCTGTTTTTGCTATTGTTTCATTTTTGTGTTTTTCTTGTGGGGTGGTGGCTTTGGGTCACAGCAGCATTGCTGAGCAATCACTCCTGGTGGTGCTCTGGGAACCGTAGGTCCTGGGGTTGGAATAGGAGTTGATGGCCTGATAGCCAGAGACTCGCTGCCCATCCTTCACGACTCCCGCTTTGCTTCTGTGCTTTAGCAACAAGTAAAGTTGCTGTTAGAACCCTCATGTAGTAAGTTATTCATTGATTTCTTTTCTTTCTTTCTTTTTTTGCAGATACGAGTGAGCTTTCCGGTTCCGCTGGTAGCCAATGGTAACACACGGAACAGACATGAGTGACAGGCACTGGAGTGATACGGAGGCGGGGATGAGGGCGCTGCAGCTAAGTCCATGGGGCTCTGGTGGATACGGGGGAGGAGGCAGCCGTGAGAGGTCTGACAGAAGAACAGTTGGAGAGAAGCCGCTGCGGTTAGAATACCATAGTGCAGCTGACCCCGCTTAGACCCCTGGTGCGGGTGGTCCCAAGCAGCATGATTGCGTCCTGTGTGGTGGCATGGGTTTCATTTCATGACGAGTCACCGGCCTTTCCAGCGCTACTCTGTCCCTCTGCAATGCCTTTGACAGTGACCAAGAGTGCCCTCGTGCTGCAGGCCTTGCTGGGCGTGATTTCCTTTCCTTCCTGTTGCTGGCTGCCCGCAGCTCTCAGGGATGGGCGGAGGCTGCTCCATTTGCTCAGCAAGTCCTTTCCCTTGGGGTGGGTGGGGGGGTTACCAGGCAGTATTCAGGTGGTCCCAGGACTTCCTAGGAGGCCTCCCCACCCCCACCCCCGATTATCAGCCTATCAGTTTGGAAATTCAATGCAAGAGTCTGAGGGTCTGGTACTGCCTGGGCTCTGGTGTTTGGGGATTACGGGGGACCACCCAGTGGGGGTGGGGCTTGCAGACCCGCAGGGCTGCGTCCCTTGCTGCTTGGGGACCACCCTTGCACCAGAGGTCCTAACGAGGGTCAGCTGCACTCCCGGTAGGGTATTTCAACCGAGCAGCATCTCTCTGCCTCTGTTCTGTCAGACCTTCGCCGGCTGCCTCCTCCCCTGTGTCCACCAGAGCCCCATGGACTTAGCAGTAGCGATCTCATCTCGCTTCCGTATCACTCCAGTGCCCGTCACTTCATGGTTGTTCGTGTGTTACCTGTTTGCTCATGTGTTTGCTGTAGAATCTGTTCTCTGGAGCCCTCGGCAGCTCTCCAGAGAGCGGTGTCTCCTTGGCCCTTCTGCCGTCAGCGCCTGTGGATGAGGGGGAGCCTTTGAGCCCGTAGCGTCACTGGGGGTGCTCTCCCGTGAGATGCCTGGGAGCAGCAGGGGCGGGGCCTCCTCCCAAGATCTGCAAGCACCACTGGGGGGGCGCTTTTTTTGGGGATTATTTTTCCGGGGACGGGGAATCCTTGGGACAACGCTGTGCCAGCCTGTGTTAGCAGTTTCTGTTGTAGCATGGAGTGATTCAGCCCATTTTTGTAAGAATGACAAGTAGGGACTCGTTAAGAAATAAGGTTATTTCGGGGCTTAACTTCCTGTCGCCTTCTGCCACTTGTCTTAGCACATAAAGGCACAGCTTCGCGAGTTCACTGAGTAATGCAGCAGGACAGGCCTCTAGGGTGTATACGGCCTTCCTTGGTCCCAGTATCAGAAATTCCTTCCATGTTATTCTTGGAAGATAATCTACCCTCTGCTTCTGAATTTTCAGTGTCTTAAAAACTCAAGTTACTTACATGACAGCCCAATTTTTTTTCTAAAGGGAGTTTTTATTGTTCACATTTTTCTCATTCTGCTAAAATGGAATGTATTTCCCTGCATTTCTGACCTGACAGGGATCTGCCTTATTTTTTCATATGATAGCTTTTTAGCTGTCAGGAAAAATGGCTGGTTCTTTTATCTTTCTTCAAACCTTTTTTCTCTTTTTAGGCTAAATGTACCTATTTTCTTCATCTGTCCCTCTAGCTGGTCTTTAGAACTTTTCCCAGTTCTAAATTCTCTAACATTTTTGAGAATTCCTAACATTTTTTGGCACTCAAGACAGGAGTACAAAGTGAAGTCCGCCTTGCCTCTGTCTAGACATTTTAAAGTTATAATTCAAGCTAACCGATAGAGATGTTCCGTGCCTGCCTTAATCCAGAAGGCTTCATGATGACCAGAATCCGAGTCGAAGAGTTCCCGTTTTGGGGTCAGGGAGGGGGTTGGGTCACACCCAGCATGCTCGGGGCTATTCCTGTTGGTGCTCAGGAGTGGTCTATAAATACCAGCACCACGGGTTTGTGCTCAGGTGCTTGGGGACCTTATGTGGTGCCTCGGAATGGAACCAGCGTCTGCGCGTGCCTGGCCAGTAAGTGCTATCTCTGCCCCAACAAAGGGTTCTCACTCCTGACTTTTTGTTCTAGAACAGGATGAAGAAGGCTACAGAAGCACCCACATCACAGAGCCCTTAGCATGTGGACATTCCAGCCCCCTCTCTCTACACACTTTCAGCCAGGGCTCTGGGGTGTAAAAGTCCAGAGTGGGGTCACCTGCCCTTGGCAGGACCCAGAAGGAAGGAAACGGGCAGGAAGTTCTGAGGTGTCCGGGACAAGGTGTTGGGGGATTACTGGGGCCACCCCAGTGGTGCTTGCAGATCTTTAGGGAGGCTGGGAGGCGGACACCTTAGGTTGGATCATCCCTTAGGCCCCAACAATAGCTGGCTTCATGGTCAAGGGTGTGACCAGAGGGACGCCATTGCATGGGCCTTCAAAGGGATAGTCTTGTGTCAGGTTGCTTTGGTACCTGGTAGGACTGTTCTAGCCGTAGACACACTCTGGTCGGGCTGTTTGCCAGGGCTGGTCATTGAAGTCGTGGTCAATGAAGTACATGAAGTACGTGGAGTCCGTGGTCATTGTGCGTGGTCAAGCGTGGAGTACGTGGAGTGCGTGGTCAATGAAGTACGTGGTCATTGAAGTACGTGGTCATTGAAGTACATGAGCACGTATTGCTCATGGACCTGAAGTAGCCCTCTTGGCCCGAGAGCAGATGGTCCATGATGGACAGGCGGGAGCTTCTAGACCGCTGAGGCGATCAACTCTTGTGGACCCAAGTGGGTGTTACAGTTTCCTGTAATGTGTCAGCAGTGAGAAGGGTTGGAAATGCTGTTTGCGACCGGGCTGTAGGACTCTAGTTCTTATTAGTAGCTAGTTTTTTTTTTCTTTTTGGCCAATGCCCAGGGGTTACTCTGGTTACTGCTGGCTCTGCACTCAGGAATTAATCATGGCAGTGCTGGGTGGGGGTGGGGGGCAAATGGGATGCCTGGGATTGAACTCTGGTCTGCTGCATGCAAGACAAACACCCGACCTGCCGTACTATCACTCTGGCCCTAGTAGTGAGTTTCATAGATGTTATCAGAAGGGTTTTTTAATGAACAATTATTTTTTCGGTGCTGACAGTGTTGGAAGTATCAAAATAGGTTTGTGTCCTTATTCATGAGGAAATAGATCCAGGTTAAGGTGGTTTATGTAGCTCCAAAGTCCCGCTCAAGTAGGGCAGTTAAAAGTAGAGCTGCATACTTCTGTTATTTTGGTATTCTCTCTGCTAACCCAAATGAGTTTTCTCGTGCGGGTTTTTCTTCGTGTGGACCCCCTGTCCCCTCTGGCTCTTGAGGGGCAGGGCCATTTTCTAGGACTTTCCATTCCGACTTTTCTTCCTGTGGACCCCCGTCCCCTCTGGCTCATGAGGGGCAGGGCCATTTTCTAGGATTTTCCATTCTGGCTTCTGTATATCTTGCCCCTTAGTCTCACTTTTTTCTTTTTTGGGTCACACCTGGCTCAGGGGTTACTCCTAGCTTTGCACTTAGGAGTTACTCCTGGTGGTGCTCGGGGGATTATATGGGATGCCGGGGACCACACCCAGGTCAGCTGCATACAAGGCAAACACCCTCCCCGCTGCACTATTGTTTTATAGCTTGGACAGCTTTGGCTCCAATCACTTGGTTTTGTTTTCGTGCCAAACTGTGGATGCAGTGTCTTGAAACTAGAATCTCTCTTGATCACTTCTTTCCCTCAGATTCATTATTCCGGGGATGTTTGTTCAGAGATAACTGAGTCATTTATGGAAGTTAAGGCAGGGAGACGTGCTATCTGTAGTGGGAATAAGTATTTTTTCATAGAAACCACTTATGATAACGGGTTCTGGCTTGTGCATGGCAAGTCACTGCCCTTATTATTTAGTGGCCTTTTTAGTTGATCTTTATAAAATGCTATTTTATTTGGTTTTCTTTTCTTTTTTGGTTCGTACCGGCAATGCTCAGGGGTTACTCCTAGCTCTTCATTCAGGAATTACTCCTGGTGGTGCTCGGGGGACCCTATGGGATGCTGGGGATCGAATCGAGGTTGGCTGCATGCAAGGCAAACGCCCTACCTGCTGTGCTATCGCTCCAGCCCCAAATGTTATTTTATTTAAGCCTCAGATAAGTTTAGTCTGTTGCTCAGGTTCCCCAACTAAGTGGTGGATTGATTCAGAATTCAGATCTCCATCAGCTTAACTGTGAAGTACTGTGGATTCCTTAGCACTGTGCTGTAATGTGAAATGATTCCTGTCCTGAGTTGGCCTGGATGGGGACATTCCCCACATATCTGCTCCTTTATTGGGGTGACTCGTTCATCAGCTTCTCCTGCAAGGCCTGTGAGCTGCCTCCTTGTATCCCTAGCGCTTGGGAAACCCTGTTTGCTCTGTTTTTAATTAATATTTTATTATACCACCATGAGAGATACGATTACAAAGATGTTTGTGTTTGTGTTTCAGTCATAGAATGTTTCAGCACCCATCCCTCCACCAGTGCCCATTTCCCACCACCAGTGTCCCCCACTTCCCTGCCCCCTCCCAGCCTGCTTCTATGGCAGATTCTTTCTCTTCTCTCTCTCTCTCTCTCTCTCTCTCTCTCTCTCTCTCTCTCATCCTTCTCTTACACATTATGGATTTAGAAGTTATCATGTGTATCCCTTTGACTATTTCAGTGCTCAGTTCTAGGCTGGTATTATCATTTTTGACGATTATTAGCACACTGTTTTCTTCTCGGTCCTAACTAACTTCTGACTCCTTTATTGACAAGACCTCCTGATCCATTTTTTGCCTAAACTTGGGTATTGTTATCATACTACATATGATATGTATAGGATATATACTATATATGCTTATATATATAGTATATATAAATCCTATTTATAAATAAATCCTATACATCCTATATATATTTATATCATGCAAATACATGTGGTCATTCTATATCTGTCCTTTCTTCTGGCAATTTCACTCAACATGATCCTCTCCATGTCTGTCCATTTATAGGCAAATTTCATAACTTCATTTTTCCTAACAGCTGCATAGTATTCCATTGTGTAGATGTACCAAAGCTTCTTAATTTTTTTTTTTGTTTTGTTTTTTGGGTCACACCCGGCAATGCTCAGGGGTTACTCCTGGCTCTGCACTCAGGAATTACTCCTGGCGGTGCTCGGGGGACCATATGGGATGCCGGGGATCGAACCGGGCTGGCCTGCGTGCAAGGCAAACGCCCTACCCGCTGGGCTATCGCTCCAGCCCCATACCAAAGCTTCTTTATTCAGTCATCAGCTCTCAGGCACTCTGGTTGTTTCCAGATTCTGGCTATTGTGAATAATGCTACTATGAAAATAAAAGTGAAGATGTTGTTTCTGCTGTGTGTTTTTGGCTTCCAGGGTATATATTCCCAGGAGTGGTATGGCTGGGTCAAACGGGGGCTCAATTTCTAGTCTTTGGAGGAATGTCCATAACTTGACACTTGAACACTTGACATCCTGTTATTCATAGATTTGCTCGAGCGGGCATCAGTAACGTTTCCATTTGTCCTGTCACGTCTCAGTGTAGCCCAATGGCATCTGTTTGCCCCAGGAATACGAAGAGCCTCAAACCGTTTATCCAGGGTCTTGACGAAGAAATCTGACCATCTTGTAGGTGGGTGGCCCCATGATCTTTTGATGTCCCGTGGGAGCCAGTCAGTAATGGCTGTAGTCCCGCGGTCATCTCTAAGTTGCATTACATGTCCAGACCATCTGATTTTCGATGTTTTGGCAAACGAGACAGTGTCCCTGATTCTCCATCGTCGGCAGAGGTCAGAACTTCGGATTTCTTCTCTCACTTGAGTGAGGCATGATATTCCAAGCGTAGCTTTTTCAATCCTCTCTGGGAGACCCGAATAGCATTCTCATCCTGCTTTCGTAGGGCCCAGATCTCTGAGGCGTGTGTTAATGCAAGGAGATCGTGGAGTTGAAGAGATGTGCCTGGAGCCGGAGGTTCTTTGTCCTTTTAGCTATTTCTTCGATGCTTTTGAGGGCATTCCATGCTACTTTCTTCCTCCTGCACAGCTCAGGTTTTAGGTCGTTCATCATGTTGACTTCTTGACCTAGGTACACATAACTGCTGCATTCAGAGATGTTTGTTCCATTGAGAGTGAATGGGGTCTCTGGAACTATGTTCATTCTTCATAAACATTGTTTTCTTTAGATTCAGCTGTAGACCTATCTTTCCACATTCTCGGTCGAAGTCAGCCAGCATTTGTGCTGCTTGGCTGATGTTTGGTGTTATTAGAACAATGTCATCAGCGAAGCGGAGGTGGTGTAGTTGCCGACCGTCTATCTTCACTCCCATTCCTTCCCATTCTAATTGTTGCATGATGTTCTCGAGGGTGGCGCTGAAGAGTTTTGGTGAAATGGTATCACCCTGCCGAACCCCTCTTTTGACATCAATGATCACTTCCTTGTAGAATGGTGAGATCCTGGTGGTGAATTCGTAATACAGCTCACGAAGGATCTTGATGTATTGGGTTTGAACACCCTGTTTGGCTAGGGCTTCAATGACCGCTTCAGTCAGAGTGGCATCTTGAACGCCCTACAAACCTCAATGAGTTTGGTTACTGTGTGGATATGGTCGATTGTGCTGAATCCTTTCCGGAAGCCAGCTCGCTTGCATGGTTGTCCTTCATATAATGTTCTGCCAATCCTGTTCAGGATGACTCGAGTGTAGATGACGGACAACAGGCAGATGGGACGATAGTTGCCAATGTCGTGAATGTCTCCCTCTTGAACAGTAGAACTGTCCCGCTGGTTTTCCATTGGGAGGGCACCTTGCATGCAGACAGGTAGCGTGTGAAGAGCTGAGCTAGTGTATTGATGAGTACTGACGGCAGTTTCTTCAGGTGTTTAGGTCTGACTTTGTGTGGGCCTGGTGCTGTTCCCTTCTTTACCGACGAAATGGCATGTCGGATTTCAGAAGGGAGAACCTTGGGAATGTCATATTCATTCTGCAGATTTTGGTATGTGGGCAGGTGGATGTGGCTATCAAAGAGATCTGAGTAGAAGTCATTGATAATCTTCTCCATTACCTTTCTGGAAGATGTGATAGATCCATCAGGATGTTGGAGGTTAGTCATCTTGGTCTTATAGTTGGAGAAGGACAGGCGGGCATTGCGAATGCTTTTCTCGACTTCTGCTGCATCTTCCAGTATTTCTGCTCTTCTCTCTTTGAGGTCTTCCTTTATCACTTTTCTGCACTGCTTTGCAAGCTTGGACGTTAGCATTTGGTTGCCTGAGGCTCGTGCCTTGCCACATTGGCGAATGAGCTCGAGAGTTTCTGAAGACAGGCGTCCTTTTTGTCTCTCTGGGCATTCTTCGCACAATCATGGAGGTGCTGAACCATTCGGTTGTATTCTTCATCGATGTCGTCAATGATGGTATCTTCCCATGTTGCCACAATGGTGCCAAAGAGTTCCCAGTTGGTGATTGTTCTGGGAGTTCTCATGAAAAGATGGTTGACACAATTTCTATCTTCTTGATTTTATGGAGGTATGTTTTGTGGCTCAGCATGTAATCTATCTGGGAGAATTTTCCATGTCCACTGGAGACGAATGTGTATTTGGTCCATTAGGAATGAAAGCCCTGTATGTATCTACCAGTCCTCTTTCTTCCATTTCTTCCTTCATGGACCATATTTCCTTGGTGAGTTTCAGTCTCGTGGATCTATCAAGAGTTGATATAGCAATATTGAAGTCTCCAACTACAGTTGTGTTACTGTCAGTGTCTTATTTGAAGTCTATTAGCAGTATTTTAAGTATTATGCTGACCCTTTGTTCGTGCATATATGTTTATGAGTGTGATTTCTCCCTGATATGCATACCCCTTAAGTTTCAGAATGACCTTCACTGTCTAACCTTTTTCAGTCTGAAGTCTATGTTGTCAGGTACTAGTATGGCCACCCTGGTCTTTTTGGAGGAGTTGTTTGCTTGGAGAATTGCTTTCCAGCCTTCCCCTTTGAGTCTGTGTTTTCTCTGATTGTTCAGATGCGTTTCTTGTAGGCAGCAGAATGTTGGATTCAGGTTTTTAATCGTTTTACCACTCTGTGTCTCTTAATTGGTGTATTTAGATCATTGATGTTGAGAGAGATTATTGTCATCGGATTTTGTGTCATCTTCCTGAATAAGGTCGTTATGCTTTTGCGGTTTGTCTTATCTCACAGTAGCTCCTTCAGTCCTTCTTTTAAAGTTGGTTTTGAGGTTCTATGAAGTTCCTGAGCTGTTGCTTGTCCGTGTAGTTGTGTATCTTTCCTTCTAATCTGAATGTGAGTCTAGCTGGGTAAAGAATTCTTGGTGAGGCCTTCATTTCATTGAGTTTTTTTACAATATCCCGCCATTGTCTTTCAGCTCAGAGCGTTTCCTCTGAAAAGTCTGCTGTGAATCTTAGGGATGCTCCTTTGTATGTGATTTCCTTCTTTGATCTTTCTGCTTTCAGTATTCTATCTCTATCTATGGTTTTTGTCATTCTTATTAGGATGTGTCTTGGAATATTCTTTTTTGGGTTTCTTTTAGCCAGTGTCCTTTGGTCCTCCTAAATCTGGGAACAAGCCCTCTTTAATTCCAGGAGCTTCTCAGCAGTGATGGCTTTAACAGTTGCTCTTCATCAGGATTTTCTTCCTGCCCCTCTTGGATCCCAATGATCCTTATGTTGTTCCTTTTGACTTCATCCCGATTTTCTCTTGTTGTCTTTTCATTAATTGTGTCTTTTTTTTTATCTTCTGCTGTTGTCCAGAGAGTCTCTGCATCTCATCTTCGAGATCACTAATTCTTTCTTCAGTAGTTGTTACTCTGCTATGGAGGCCTTCCAGTGAGTTTTTCATTTCACCTATCACATTTTTAATATGTGTCATTTAATATGTGTCATTTGTATTTTCATTTGTATTTTACTCATTTTTCTCTCATGTCCTCTTGTATCTTATTGAATCTGTGCTCCGTTTATTATTTTTTTTTGAGCTCCTTATGCATTCTTAAGAATTCCTTGTGAAATTCCTTGTCAGAAAGGTTATATAGCTCATTGTAATTGCATGGCTCCTCTGGGTTAGTGACTTCAGTCACGAAGCTTGGTGGAGTTCTGCTTTGTTTTACCATTACTACCTTTGACGGTTGCAAATTATGTGTTCTCATGTGAATAGGCTCTACAGTTAAATATGTTTAGGCTGTTTTGCGGAGTTTTTGTGGGATGTACGGAATGTTGATGCTATGTTATCTGGTACCTCTATGTTGACTAAGTACTTTGCGTGGATGCACTAGCATCCATGAGGTTTTGCAATTTGGGTGTGAGACCTCTGCTAATCAATGTGATAATCAGGGATGCACCTGAATTGCGGATGGGCGGGGTTTGTAGCACTGCAGGGAGGGTTGGGGCTCCGAGGCACCCGCGTCCCCCTTGGTGCCTGTCCTGCGTCTCTCTCTGAACCTTCCGGGGGTCGGACCACCCTGTTTGTTCTTGTGAAATTTAGACACATTTATATGATTTGATTGATTACTCCACATACCTCCTGTAAGTGAAGTTATGAAACATTTTCTTTTGGTGATGGATTTTGTAAAACAAAATGTTTATTTCACTTAAATTCATTGTGACCCTTCCCTCTCTCCCTCTTTCCCAAGCCAAGCAGTGTTCAGGGCTTATTCCTTACTCCAGACTCAGGGATCCTTCCAGGTGGGGCTCCAGGAACCCAGTTTGGTGCCAGGGATCAAACTTGGATCTGGGCATGTGGACGGCAGGCACCTTCCTGCCTCTCCCAGCTCTCCAGTCCTGTGACGTTCTTTAATGTAGCAAGAGACCTCAGGTCTGTCTATCTGTGTTATAATAGGTGACAAAATTTCTGTTCTTTTAAAAAAGATGGGAGACTGTTGCATGGTATTCATAGACCACGTTTTATGTATCCGTTCATCTGCCAATGGGCACTTACTTGGGCTGTGAAAGTGCTGCTTTGAATCGGGGTATGTGGGTATGTACTGAAGACTCTGATTTCACTTCTTTTAGCTGCATACCCATAAAGAGAATTTTTGGAGGACTGGTGATTCTATGCTTAATTCTCAGGGGAATTGTCTTGCTGTTTTCCATAGCAGTGACATCGTTATACAATTCCACTAACTACTCACAGTTTCTAATTTCGCACTACCATAGATAGCACTTGTTCTTTTCTTTTGTTGCTTTATTTTTTTGTTTTTATTTTATTTTTACTAGTAGCCCTCCTCATCAGAGTAAGGTGAAACTGATTTGGATTTAGGTTTCCTAAGTGGTATATATTGAACATTTTTCCTCCTGTGCTTATTGGCCATCTGTGAGTCACCTTTGGAGAATTGTTTGTTCAAGTTCATTGTCCATTTTTAAAAACATTTTTGTTATACCACTGTGAGATAAACAATTACAAAGATGTTCATAATTGGGCCTATGTCATACAGTGTTCCAGCACCCATCACTCCACCAGTGCCCCATTCCCACCACCAATGTCCCCATACTCTATTCCACCTACCCGCAGCCTGCCTCTATAGCAGGCACCTTCTCTCTCTCTGTATTTCTGTCTTCTCTTACACATTACACAATGTACACATCGTGGCTTGCCATACAAATATTTACGGTTTATGATGTAAGTAAGTGTATATTCAATGGTGAGTTCTAGTCTGACATTACAATTCCCCATTCTCCATCAGCCTCCCCAGTTTGTTACAACTACAGTGATCATTACAGTGTATATTGTGCAAGATCCTGGGAAGGACCTGGTCCTAAACATTGTTTGTTATCTAAGCCTGTTGCGTGGCTGCAGAGCAGCAGCGGCGCCTGTGCAGCTGTGGGTCTGGTCTGTCTCTTGTCCAGCTTTGCTGGTTTTGATGGCCGCGGGCTCGTAGCCATGCCCTCTGGAACATGGGCGGAGGGATGGGTGGAATAGCCCATCCCCGCTCCACGTGCACAGCCGCCTCCCCCACAGGTCTGCTGGCCCTAGAAGCTGTGTTGAACCCGGCCAGAGGCCCAGCTGTTACCTCCCTCTGTCACCCCATGGGCTGCTCTGTGTGGGTCGGGCAGCGCAGCTGTGGGTCTGGTCTGTCTCTTGTCCGGCTTCGTTGATTGAGATCTCTTTGTCCGTGTTTTGATCACGTGTTTTTTTCTGTGGAATGGTTCAGTTCTTCACATATTCTGCATGTTGGTCTCTTCCCTGACGCCCTGCCTCCAAGGTACTGCAGACTTGGGCCCACAGCAAAGTGCATATCACACTAAAACTAGTTACGTGAGTCTTTTTTTTTTTTTTTTTTTTTTGCTTTTTTTTGGGTCACACCCGGCAATGCTCAGGGGTTTACTCCTGGCTCTGCACTCAGGAATTACTCCTGGCGGTGCTCGGGGGACCATATGGGATGCCGGGATTGAACCGGGCCGGCACAGGCCGGCGCGCGTGCAAGGCAACGCCCCTACCCGCTGGGCTATTGCTCGGCCCCACGTGAGTCTTTTTGGTTCCATGTGATGTAAGTAAGTTAGGTTTACAGGATGGGGGAGGGAGGCGACAGCAAACCACGGAGCAGACTCTGTGCTTGAGTCCCCGAGTTCAGTCCGGGGCACAGCTGGGTGTCGTCTCGTGACTCTGTAGCACTGCTGAGGTATCTTCAGTGGCCCCCGCTGTGGCTGAGCTACAGCATCCTGTGGGCTGAACCTCACTGGGCTGACTGGTGCCAGCAGTGGCCCCTGGAGCCCTGAGCACTGCTGGGGAGAGCCCCCTAAGAAAGTCCCATCACCCCGACCCTGCAGTTGGTGAATGGCATCATGGCCAAGTGCACGCTTTGCGTGGTTCTGTTGCGCACCCGTGGGTTGTGGACGCCAGCACCCAGAGCACGGGTGGAGCAAGGCAGTGGGCCCTGTGCAAGTCGGTGCTTCTCCCAGGAGTGTGGTCCGGGTGCTGCCAGACTGGATTAACGTAGTATGTTAGCAGCTTTTGTTAATTCTCTAATGCTTCCATGACCATGATTTGGGTTCCTGCATTTTAGCTAAATTCTGTTCTTTATGGGAATATCACTCCCCCACTGCCGTCATCTTCGTCTTCTTCTCTTCCTCCTCCCCCCCCCACCCCCACGTGACACAGGTGTTCTGTCACTGAATTCATCACATGTCAGACCCAGACCCCTTATGAAAGAGTTCTTTTTCCCTATGGAGGGAAATGTACGCCCATCAGTTTATGGTACTTATAATGGAAAAGCATTGTCTTTTTTAAAAACTAATTATTACCTAAGTAGAGTTACCTGGATCCCACGGGATGTCAAAAGATCACGTGGCCGCCCACCTACAAGATGGTCAGACTTCTTTGTCAAGACCCTGAACGAACGGTTTGAGGCTCTTTGTATTCCTCAAGCAACCAGATGCCATTGGGTTACACTGGCACATGATAGGGTCAAATGGAAATGTTACTGGCGCCCGCTCGAGCAAATCGATGAATAATGGGATGTCAAGTGATCAAGTGATCAAGAATTATTATCTAATTACTGTGCAATGGCATTGAGTAATTTTGCAGAGCCCAAGATGCTGGTTGATATTTTAAATTTAGCTATAGTAACATACTGAGTCTTAACTCAGTTTTGATGTGTTAGAAAAAATTTGTTTTGTGTTTTGACTTCTTTTATGCTTTATTTATGACAATTTCCCCCCCATCCCTCTTAGATTTTTTTTTTTTTTTTTTTTGCTTTTGGGTCACACCTGGCGGCGCTCAGGGGTTACTCCTGGCTCTGCACTCAGGAATTACTCCTGGCGGTGCTGGGGGACCATATGGGATGCCGGGATCGAACCCTGGCCGGCATAGGCCGGCCGCGTGCAAGGCAAACACCCTACCCGCTGGGCTATCGCCTCCGGCCCATCCCTCTTAGTTTTATTGAAATACTGTTGATCTATAACAGATTTAAGTTTAAGATGTATATTTGATGAATTAATGCATTTATATACTGTGACATGGTCACCGTCACATAGTTACGACTTTGGCGTGATGGCATTTAAGATGTCCTCACCTAGCTTTCAGGATGTAGATTAGAGTACTGTCAAGTGAACATTAGACCTTCACAGCTTATTTAATCTCATAACTGGGGGTTTGCAGACTTGGACCAGCATCTTCTCTACCCCCACTCACCCCCCAACAACCACAATTCTGTGCTTTCTTTCTGTGGGTTTGGCTTTTTTTTGGATTCCAGACGTAACTGAGATCATAGATTATTTGTCTGTCTCTGTCTGAATTATTTCTCATTACAAAACCCTTAAAATCCATCTGCGCTCCTTTTTTTGTGACTGAATAATGTGGCATCTGATGTAGCTTCACACCAGTTTCACCAGTTACCATCTTATTTGGTTAAGTCTGGGATGCTGTTTTGCTGAGCTCTGATTTGCATTCCTCGTGATTGATCAGCAGTGTTGTGTATCTTTTTCTGGTTCTCTCTATGCCTTCTTCGGAAGTACGCCTTTTAAGTCCCTCTGCCCTTTATTTTCCTTTTGGGTTTTGGACCACACTGGCAGTTTTTGGGGTCTGCTCCCAAGGCAGTGTACAGGGATCACTCCTGTCACTGCTGGGGTGCTATGGTGCTTGGGATTGTATGTGTGTCGGCCCTTTTGAGCCATCTCCTGTCCACCCCTGTCTTTTTTTAAAATCAGAACTTTTAGTGTTCTTTTTGGCAGTATAATTAAAAGGCAGTATATATGATATCTACCTTTGGTATGATACCTGGGTTCTTTCCCCAGTACCAAAAAGAAGCAAAGGAGAGCAAATGGTTGGTGGTCTTGACTCAGTTGGGAAGGAACATGCTGTTCTCTCTCACTCATATCTATCTATCTGTCTATCTGTCTGTCTATCTGTCTATCTGTCTGTCTGTCTGTCTATCTATCTATCTATCTATCTATCTATCTACCTACCTACCTACCTACCTTCCTACCTACCTACCTATCTCTATTCTATCTATACACAGCTGTTCTCTTCTGTGGGGATGCTTTTTGATGTGACATGTTAGATGCTTCCTAAAACATAAAAAATAGTTGTAGAAGCATGTAAAGAAAATGTGTCTCGATCAAAGCGGGCCAGACGGAAATTACACACACAGGAGATTTCATCTCCTATTGACATATCTGGCCAAGTGATTATGATGGACCAGAAAGTGAAGGAAAGTGACCATGAGATTCTGAAACGACGACTTTGAACTAAAGTAACCAAGTAAAGCACCTATGAAGAATCTTAATACTATATTCATAATAATTGTAACTTGCAGCTTGTCTTTTTTAAAGCTTTGTGTATATATATGTGTGTGTAGATATATATAAATATATGATGGATTAAATCCCTCTGTATATACATTGCTATTTTATATCAGTAATTCAAAAAAGAAAACAAGTCAGCAGTAAATTAAAAAAAAATTGTACGTTGAGTTTTGCAATGATAGACAAATATCTCTGAGTTAATTGAGTAGATATTTTCCACCTATAGTAGGAAGTGAATTTTTAAGAGATAAAAGGTAGATTCTTTCTATCATTTATATGGTAAGCAATTAAACGGAACAGAGGAGAGCAAGACTAAATAAATGTTAATACACCACCACAGGGTTGTTTTTGTTTCTGCATTGAGGAAGGATTTGAAGCTCAAGAAATATTATGGGCCAGAGTGATAGTACAGTGTGTAGGGCATTTGCCTTGCACACAGCCAACCTGGGTTCAATTCTGGCACCCCATATGGTCCCCCCAGTACCCCCCAGGAATAATTCCTAAGTGCAGAGCCAGGAGTAACCCTTGAACATCACCGGGTGTGACCCAGAAAGACACACGCACACACACACACTCTTGAACATCACTGGGTGTGACCCAGAAAGACAGACAGACAGACAGACAGACAGACAGACAGACACACAGACAGACACACACACACACCCCGGAAATATTTCTGTTTTAGTTTCACTGTCTTCCCGTTCATCATCGATTGGCTCCAGCGGGCACCAGTAACATCTCCATATGTCCTGTCTCATGCAAGTAGAGCCCAAGGGCACCTGCTTGCTCCAGGAACATAAAGAGCCTCAAACCATTCCATCAGGTCATGGGAAATGAAGTCTATAATTGTTACTGGTATCTGGCATATCAAATATGACACAGGTAGCTTGCCAGGCTCTGCCGTGCAGGTAGCATACTCTTGTAGTCATCTCTAAATCCAGCATTTATTGCGGCCGTGCAAGCCGGGCTGTGATAGGCTGGTCTGCTGGGTGGAGTTCTGATGAGGGGAGGGCCGGATGTGGAAAATGGAGGCCCTCATGGAGTGGGGGGTCGTCTGGCTTGTTGCAAGGCTCTGCTGGGGAGGCGGGCCAGGGCTAGAACCCGCCATCCCTCCTGGGCGCCTCATGAGCGACTTGGCACAGGGAGAGCCAGAAGCAGCTCTGCCCCATGTCTGTGAGTCTCTGGATCAGCATACCTGGGCCGGATTGAAAAAAGACTGCTGCAGGGTGGATCTCGATGAGCCGGGCTGTGATAGGAAGTTTTAGTTTATGTCTGGCATATTCATTTTATTTCATAGACAAATATTTATGAACGCTTTCTTTAAATTTTCACATTTATTTTGTGTACAGTACTGACATTGTTTCCCTGTTATCTATAGGTCTGTTTTCATTTGTCCTGTGGTCAGACAATAGTGGCTAAACATCTGTATCTGTAACTTTAATATTTAAAAGTCAGAATTTGAGTTTTCTAATTGAGCACACAGAATTTCTGTTTTTCATTGCTATCACTCTGTTGTATAATATGCTAAATAATACTCCCTACCTGTGTTCGTTTGCTTTTTTTTTTTAGCTTTTTTGGGTCACACCTGGCAGTGCTCAGGGGTTACAGTACCTGGCTCTTCACTCAGGAACTAATTACTCCTGGCAGTGCTCTGTGGACCATATGGGATGCCAGGGATTGAACCCGGGTTGGCCACATGCAGGGCTGATGCCCTCTCCACTGTGCTGTCGCTCTGCCCCCTGCTTTTTTTGTGTTTTGGGGCCCACACTCAGCAATGCAGGTGCGGGGGTTCAGTCTTGGTTGTGCTTGGGGAATTGTATGGTGCTGAGCATTGAACCTGGGGCTTATGGGAGCTGTGTATTTGCTCTCTTAGATAATATTCTAATGTCTTTAATTTGACTTTTTTTTCATAGCACCATTGTTATTTAGGGATCACTTGGTGAGATATTCAAAGTCTGATTTGCTTTGATTAACAGAACAAATCACTTTCTCAGCTTTTGTTCTAGGAGGAGGCAGTACTTATACCTGATGACTCCCGCCTTCACAAATAGAGCCTGCATTTGCTTCAGAGCGTATGTCTGGCAAACTCTTTAGTGACGACCTCGTCACCCACTAGTGTAGGCTGGAGGTAGAGACAGAAAAAGGCTTAGTTCTTACTGACTCTGTGTCTCTCAGTGCTACTCTGAATCAGAACGCAGGCTTAGCACGGGAAGGAACGAGATTCATCTGTCTGGAACGCTTTTGTTATAGGAAGGCAGGCCTGGAACCGGAGAAACTCATAGAAAACCCTTCAGATCAGTCTCAGGTGACAATGGATGAAAAATAGTCTGAGACTGTTGGTGTGTCGGCTGTGGGCTTCCCCCTGTTGCAGGAAAAAATTCTTATTCAAATGAGCCTTTCAAAGCACGAGTGGTTTAGAAACATTTCAAGTTACCGAATTTCATGCAGCAAAATCTAGAATAGCTTTTCCTTTTTCCACTTTGAAATTCTTTTCTTTGGGTTGGCCCTGCCCAGAGCCACCTTATAATCAATTTCAGCAATGTTCTGTTTTCTCATGAATTTTATTATGTGATTTGTGCTTTTTCCTTCTTTCAGCTGTTTTCCTATCCACTGTCTGCTTTTTTAAAAACGAATTGAAAGATGAAATCAGATCCATTTCCTTTACGGAGTCTAGAGTGTTGGACATGGTCGGTGGCTCAGTAAATTCTGGGGGTATTTCCAGCCTGTGAGAAGCATTCGCCTTACTTTGAAACAGTTATGGAAAGTTTTTTTTTCTGTGTGTGGAGGAGGGTACCTCTTTGTACTGGCCAGTTCTTTCAGCGTCAGGCTTTAATTGATTGGTTGGTGCGACACTGGCTCTTCAGAAGAAAGAGCAACACCCGACTCTTCATGAAGAAAAACCCATGAAGTTTTATGGGTTTGATTCCTCACTTCCCATATGCCCTAAGCACCACAGCAGTAATTCCTGAACGCAGAGCTAGGAGTAACCCCAGAGCACTGCCGGCTGTGACCTCAAAATAAAAAACAACAACAACAAAAAAAAAGAGAAAAAGAAAAAGTTTTACTTCAAAGATACAAGAGTAATCCTTTTTGATTATTCCTTGGTTAGTTTTGGGGGGTATGGGTTTTTTTTTGTTTTTGTTTTTTTTTTGCTTTTAGGTCACAACTGGCGATACTCAGGGGTTACTCCAGGCTCTGCACTCAGAAATTGCCTTTGGTGATGCTTGGGGAACCATATGGGATGCTGGGGGGTTGAACCCAGGTCGGCCGCATGAAGGCAGATGCCCTACCCGCTGTACTGTTGCTCCGCCCAGGGGTAATTGTTTTTTAATTTGCAATAACAACAATATTTTTATTGATCTTGGGACGTGTAAGCCACAGGGATTTATTTGAAAGCTGGTGCCTTACGTGGACTGCTGGCAGAATGAAATGTTTCGGGCTGTGGCGATTGTGCCAAGGACTGGAGCATATGCTGCAGGGCTGGGACCCTTAACTCAATTAGATCCCAGCACTGCTGAGTATACCCAGATAAAATCAGATAAAATAAGCAACTGTTTGACTCTCATGCTTACAGTTGTTAAGGCTATAAAAAGCTAAGAGAACTTGTAAATTGTTGTTGTTGTTGTTGTTGTGTGTGTGTGTGTGTGTGTGTGTGTGTGCAGTTTCTGTAACATACCGAGCGGTGCTCAGGGCTTCTAGTGGAACTTGGGGGCCGTATGTGCTGCTGGAATCATTGTCACAGCATCACAGCATCACAGGGTTGGCTGCGCGCAAGGCAGTGTTTTATTCCTGTTACTCCTGGACTGTCTCTTGCCCTTCATGTTTGTATTCTTTCTTCCTGATACATGTAGTTCTCTATAATTAGACTTTTATTCTACTTTTAAGTAAAATTTATAACTTTAAGGTAACCTTTCTATATTTATGGTCACATATTAAGAAAGGGCTTTTTAAATCTAAAAGCTTTTAGAATCACTGCTTATTTCTTCACTTTTTAGTTGCTGTTATCTAAAATAAAGTCAACCAGATGAGAAACCCCCGTAAAGGGTCAATTAAAGCTTCTTAAAATAAAGCTGTTAAGAATGGGGGCCGGAGCGATAGCACAGCAGGTAGGGCGTTTGCCTTGCATGTGGCCGACTGGGTTCGATCCATATGGTCCCCGAGCACCGCCAGGAGTAATTCCTGAGTGAAGAGCCAGGAGCAACCCCTGAGCATTGCCGGGTGTGACCCAAAAAGAAAAAAAAAAGACAAAAGAATGGTACTATGACGAGCAGAATTACCCACACCACTATGGACAGTGATATTTCTGTATCCGTTGGACTGAAGCAGCATTCATTTATGTCCAGGTAAATCAATTATTCTCTCTCACAGAAGAGATTTAGTAACTTATGGATGGGGCATCCGTGAGCCCAGGCCCTGCGGTGGAGGGCTCGAGACGGGAAGTCCGTTCCCTGTGGTTGTCACAGCCCTTGTCATTGAAGGAAGGCAGACAAAAGTGTGTTTGTTGCTACCATGGAGCTGGCACAAGGATGCAGGTGACCTTTGAACTTCTGTGGCTGTGCATCTGAACAAGGAATTGTTTGAGGGTGGGGGAAAACTGCCAGTAGCCTGGGCTGTGCTTTCTCCCTGCTTTCCACGGAACTGTTGAATGACCCTACTCCAGAGAAACAAAAAGCAGAACTCCCCAAACAAAAAGCTTAATTGGAAGAAATTCTTACTGGTTGCAGAAAAGCCTCCCGTAGCCACAGCCCGCTCTCATTGGGCATTCATATCACAAAGGGATAAAATGTATAAACAGCGTCTCTGCATACAAAGATGGCAACATTCACTGTTGCTGTTGATGCCTGACCCCTGAGCAGGTGCTCGGTTCTCCAGTGCAGCTCCGCAATCCTCTGTATCTGGGGCACACCAGTTCCTTGGTTTTCTTTTCCCTGTTTAGAGATTGGGCATTCACTGAAACCCAGGCATATGTGTCAAATGAATGACTGGATTAATAAATCCACAGCAAAATAGAGGGTGTGTGTGTGTGTGTGTGTGTGTGTGTGTGTGTGTGTGTGTGTGTGTGTGTGTGTGTGTGTGTGTGTAAGAGGAGTAAATGGCATTCATGGTCCTCTGTTTTCAAAACCCTTTCTTCCTGTGTGGTTAATAAAAGCCTCAGAGTGCTCTCACTATGAAAATGCCACAAATAGTTCTCTTTTTTGCAAATCCAGAGTAGCTCAGTCTTGGAGTTTCCTCCCTCTTGCTTGGGAGTGTCAAGTACAACTCAGAGATAGGTTTTATTTAAAATATGTTATCCTTGATCCAGGCTGTGATAGTCTGGTCTGCTGGGTGGAGTTGTGATGAGAGGGAAGTCCGGATGTGGAAAATGGCGGGCCCCATGGAGTCGGGGGGTTGTCTGGCTTGTAGTGAGGCTCTGCTGGGGTGGCAGGCCAGGGCTAGAACCCGCCATGCCTCCCGGGCGCCTCATGAGCGGCTGGGCACAGGGAGAGCAAGTAGCATCACAGCCCGGATCATTGGCACCCACCCTGCAGCAGTTTTTTTTTTTTTTTTCAATCCGGCCCAGGTATGCTGAACCAGAGACTCAGATATGGGGCAGAGCTGCTACTTGCTCTCCCTGTGCTCAGCTGCTCATGAGGCGTCCGGGAGGTTTGGCAGGTTCTAGCCCTGTCCCGCCACCCCAGGAGAGCCTCACAACAAGCCAGATGACCCCCTCCTCCATGGGCCTGCCATTTTCCACATCCGACTTCCCTCTTGTCACAAGTTCACCCAGCAGACCAGACTATTACAGCCCGCTAGCAGCCGCGCTGTTCATCAATAATTATTTAGAGGTGACTACAACAGTATGCCACCTGAACGGCACACCTGCAAGCTGCTCGTGTGGTATTTGATCTGCCAAATACCAGTTACATTTATATTAGGTCATTCCCGTGACCTAATATAATGGTTTGAGGCTCTTTATGTTCCTGGAGCAAGCGGATGCCTTTGGGTTCTACTAGCATGAGACAGGACATATGGAGATATTACTGGTGCCTGCTCTAGCAATTAGATGATTAACGGGAAGATAGTGATAGTGATAGTGATGTTATCCTTGGGAACATATGAGCAAACTATACTGCTGTTACCATTTAGAGAAAATTTGGCTTCGGCTGATTTGTATTTTATCTCTCTTCTGATGAGTAAAGCAAGGTGTTTGCATCTGAAATGAATGCCCTAATTCCCCAGTAATTAATGCATGCAGTTGGATTTGGTTCTTCTCATCTCTCGTGCCCTTGGAGATAGTGGTTCTTCCTTCTCATTTCTCATGTACTGAAGCATTTCTTTTCATTGTCACTTGCCTTCCCGTTGTTCATCGATTTGCTCGAGCGGGCACCAGTAATGTCTCCATTTGTTGGGAATGAGGGCCATTATTGTTACTGTTTTTGGCATTTCAAATACACCACGGGTAGCTTGCCAGACTCTGCTGTGGCTCTGGGTTCATTCCAGGGGGCGCAGTCTTTTTCTCTGTCAGACCATCCACCATCCAGGGCCCACGGGGCAGAGCCTTGGGGGTGTAGACAAGCCTGTCTCCTGACTGCCATCTGCCAACGTAGCCTGGCACCGCAGCCACACCACCAGCTCGAAGGGCAGGTTCTTTTGTTATAATTTTTTTCCTGTTTTTGTTTTTGGGTGATGTTTTGGGCTTCCTCCTGACTCTGGACCCAGGCATGACTCCTGCTGGCACTTGGGGAACCATATGTGGTGCCAGGGGTTTGAACTAGGGTGGGCCTCATGCAAGGCAAGCACCTTACTTGCCGCACTGTCTCTCCAGCCTTGCCATACTTTTAGATAATTCTCTTTCTGACCAATGGCACGCGCCACTATTTGGTGACTGGGCTATGACAGTTGTAGGGATCTGAGTTCATGTTGTTAGTGGAAACTGCTGGGGTTGTCTGTGACTTTTATTAACAGCTTTGTTTGATGATGAGTGGCCAGAGGTAGGATGAGCAGAAATTAATATGGTAATAACAGGGTAAGTGTTGGACTTTCTAGGAACTTTACTGGAACATTGACTTGTCAGAATTTCAACATAATTTTCGTTGTTGTTTCTGTCTTTTTGGGCCACACCAGCAGTGCAACTGAAGGTCTGGTGCTAGGGGTAATTACCTATGAAGGGTGTTGGCCTATGAAGTTAAACATAAATTCTTTACGTTTTGTTTTGGGGTCACACCCAGTAATGCTCAGGGGTGTGTCTGTGACTTTCATTGACAGCTGGGGTTATTAACGCCAACTGTTAATAACTGCTTTATTAACCAGCTTTTATGAACACCTGGCTCTGTGCTCAGGGATCACTCCTGGCACTGCTCAGGGGACCATATGGGGTGCCAGGCTTTGAACCCAGAGTCAGTTGTGTGCAAGGCATGTACTGTCTCTCTAGTTCCTCACATACATTCTCAATTGGTTAGAACTTGGAGAATTTCGTTCAGTATACCCCTAGGATAAATTACTTAGGAGTTTATCTTTGGGTCAGGATTAATCTGTTGCTCTTATGAAATGTAACAGTTCTCTGGGGCCACTGTAAAGTGCTGCAGATTCTAAGACCTCTTGCAGGCCGCCTCCTTGGTGGCAGGAGAGAGAGGGAGGGTGGGAGGGATGGTCACTGTGAAGGAAACACTTGGGTGTCAGAGAAGAGGGTTGGGAAAGGGCGACAGTAGGGAGCTGGAAAGGGCTGGAAAGAGAGACAGGGGTGGATGGTCCAGGGGCTGCCAATGCGTCTGCAGGAGGCGAGAGAGTGGAACCGAAGTGAGCAACCTCGAGAACCTTGGGGGCCTCTGGGGGAGGAGACAGTTCACAAATGTTTCAGAGGTTTAAAAACTGGTTCTCCTGCCTCAGGCAACAGTGTTTCCAATTCGATTTCCAGTTTGTCTTTCTTTAATTACTCTTTCTTATAATAAAGGAAAGAGTAGTTAATTTAGACTTTATTTTTTTTGTTTATTTATGATTTTGCGTCACACCTGGCGATGCTCAGGGGTTTCTCCTGGCTCTATACTCAAGAATTACTCCTGGGGGTGTAATCAGGGACCATTTGGGATGCTGACCATATTGAACCCGGGTGGGCTGCATGCAAGGCTGATGCCCTACCCTCTGTACTATCACTCTGGCCACGTTAATTTTAATTTAGACTTTAATGTGCTTGGTAGTCAAAGGGAGTAGAGGCAAATCTTTACACAAAATAGAATGTACTTATTCTGTTTGAAACATTGTATGCCTGAAACTCAGTCGTGAATAACTTTGTAATTTCACAGTGACTAAAAAAAAATAAAGATAAAACTTTATATGTAAAAAAGCAAAATGTTCTACCTAACATTTAGTAAACAAACTATTTCCTCTTAAAATCTTAATTGAAGTGTGAGAAGTCCTATTTTAGACAATAATGGCAATTTTTATCCACTCCATTTTTATTAAAGTAAATGTTTTCAGGAGAAAAAGGCAAAAGGGCGCACAGAAGACTGCGGTAACGGCTATCTACAGCCTATTCATACCCACTGGGCTGAGAGAAGAGCTTGTGTTCGGAGAGCTGTTTCATCAACAGTACCATCCTGGCCAAATATCTTAATTTTTGTGAAACTGAAAAAGCTAGTTCATTTAAAAATAAAGAAACACCAAATAATCCTTGTAAGGACCGAATTCATTTCATCCACAAATAGAATACCATCAGTTCTTACTTTCTGGAATGCTGAGGGAACACTGACTGAACGCCTTAGTTCTTGTTATCATCAGAACCTACAGGGCGGAGGTAGGTTCTGACAAGCCTCTGGTCATGGCATCTTGGCAAAGTGTAAGTGCATGGTCTTGGT
Source organism: Cryptotis parvus (assembly GCA_021461705.1). NCBI lineage: Eukaryota > Metazoa > Chordata > Mammalia > Eulipotyphla > Soricidae > Cryptotis > Cryptotis parvus. The sequence goes on from JAJIBD010004351.1 coordinate 159,123, forward strand.
TTATGTGTGTCTGCCTGAACACACCTTGTTAAAATACGCTGTTGGGTTGCAAACACTGAACTCGTGGAATAACACATGCATTTTCTTTGTATAGTGCCCTCAGTCTTTTGCATTTGGGAGTCCTGGACTGTATTTCAACTCTTGAAAGGGTCATTTTACATAGCAAAATCACCAACAAGAACCATAGCAATGTGGAAAACATGGTACCAGGTAGCCTGTGAACCGGACTCTTGTTTCAGATGCGAGTTCTTAGTGTGGAAGAACAGTGAATAGTGGCTGCAGGTTTGTTGTTCATTTTGGAAAAAAAAAAGTCAGGAAAAAAACACTTGGAGTTTTAAGAGTATTCCTTTTGAACTCATTTGAAACATTGGTCTGAAGACTTGAGTATTTAAAAAAAACGTTATTTAGTTTTTATAAGAATGATCTTTATAGAAGATTAAAGCTGGTTTTTAGCCCAAGAAATAGTGGTGGTGTCTGGACATCTACCTTTCCCCAGTGATAAAAATCCGAGAAAAGGCTTCGGAAAAAAAGTGTCCAAGATTGTACCACAGAAAATTGCTTCGGTGCCATGAACCACAAACTTGCAAGCTGCTAGATTAAAAAAAGAATACTCAGGGGCCCAAGAGACAGCTTCCTGGGCCGAGAACAGGCTTTGCATGCTGGGGTCCCTGACTTCACTGCTGGCACCGCACGGTCCCCTGGGCATTGTGGGAGCAGTCCCAGTACTGCCATATGTGACCCCTCACAAAACTATATGTATTTATTCAATATTCGTGAACACCTCACTTGTCCGTCACAGCCATGGAGGAGGCTCCTAATACCTGCTCCCCACCCCTGGCCCGGCCCCCTTTGGTTTCTAGTGGAGCCTCTGCGTTGCCACAAGCAGGAGTTTGTCTGCCTAACCTAGTTCTTTGTCACCCTTCCGGCGTTCAGTCACTGTGTGACTAAAACTGTCCTGCTCGGTGATGATAGCAAGCTTGTCTGGGCGGCACTCCGGAAAGCTACTTTTATCCTGCTCCTGTCCCTCTTGCCTGGAAATTGGACACGCTAGCTAGATCCTGACAAGTTCTTTTGGGAACTCGTCCATTTGAGAAAAGCCAGGAGATTTACATGGATTTTAGCAACATATTCTTTTTGGAGGGGTGTATTTTTGGGGTGGTGCTTGGGGCTTAGTCCTGCTTCTGTGCTCAGGGATCACTTCTGGCAGTGCTGGGCGTTGAACCTGGGTCAGCCACGTGTAAGACAAGCTCCTTCCATCTTTCTGGCCCCTCAGTCCTTGTATTCTTGAGCTTGGGGCAGCAAGTGCCTTTCTCTGAGCTTCCTTTTCATGAGAGAGTAACTACCTGTCTATAATCCGGACTTCCTGTTACATGCATCAGACATTATCCCGAACAGATAATAATAATTGACACGCCCAGTATGACGTTTTTTCAGGAGATTTGGAATTTGCTGATTATAACTTAACGAAGGATGTAATCTAACTTTATATCCAGAACACCCTGGGATTTGGGGGAATAATTTCTTTTAGACTTGATTGGGCCAGCTGGGGACCCAGCTGGAAGGCTATTGATGACCACTGAAGCCTGCAGAAAATGCCAGGAAGTATTCATAAAGAGTTTAGTTTTCCACTATCTTTTCTTCCTATCTCTCATTTTAGCTCCAGATTTCAGCTTGCCACATAATCTTGAAAACCATCAGAGGTTCCTCAGAGTGGAGATTTCCACACTGTTACAGTGCAGATGGGGCTGCTCTGATGTCAGGCTCTCCGTAGCTCCATGCCAGGCTAGCTGCATCCATGGCTCCTGACCCTTCCCGGTGGCTCACCTGTGTATGCCCGAGCACTGTGACTTTACACAAAGTGAACGTGACAGTGCCCGACCAGGGAATCAATTCCTTTGTTGCCTTATGGATTATTATGGAGTGTTCAGAGTTTTAGAGCATTGATTAGTTTTTCCCTGGATTTGTTGATTATATACATGCAGTCCTATAGAATGTGCACTTTTGTGTACAAAATTGGTATAATTTGTGAAACAGTTTTGTTGAACCGTCTCTCTGAGGTTTAGCTATGCTATTATATATAATTAGAAATCATTCTCTGTTTGGATGGCATTCCATTGTGTCCCTGACAGAATGAATAGGTTTTATTGTATTACAGGGGATACTGCTGCTAGAACATTCTAGTATGTATCTTTCACCTTTTCTTTTCCTTCTTTCTTCTCCTCATTCCAGGATTGTTGGGGTGTGTATATGGGAGGGTGGGAACATGGGGCGGGGACCATGTGGTGTTGGGGATCTGTTGGGGTGCTGCTGGGTGCCATGACAAAATCCGGGATCAGGGTCTAGGGATCTCCTTCTTTCCCAGGGGATCAATGACCAGCGCACAGAGAAAGATGTGAGAATCCAGCAAAGTTTCAGAAGGCTTTATACAATTCTGGTATACATTTTAGTAACAGGAAAACCCCAGACTTTAGGTTCCCAGCTATGCCCTGCCACATGTAGGTTTAGAATCCTTGGCCAAGATGGCCCCTACCATGTGTTAAGGCCCAACAGGGAAGAGAAAGAGAGTAGGAGAGCAGAGGCAGAAGGGAGGAAGAGAGAAAGAAAAAGGCAAAAAGGCACAGAAGAAAGCACACTACAGCTTTTATAACTTTTCAGCCCAGATTAGCCCACATCAAGAAAACAGGGTCAATCCCCCTCAGGTAACTTCTTCCAGGACCTCACCTAGTCCCACTGAATTGTTAATATTGCCCCAGCCAAGGCTGCAGGCCCTGCCCTTGGTTTTCCACCAGGCCCTATGTAAATGGGGGAGGGCATGTATCTGTACCAGTGGATATTCTACAGCCAGGTATATATTTCTCCAAGCCTTCACAAGATTCTTATCTTTACTTCATAATTGTTTTGTATATTAGCCTTTCGACTTATTAGCGAGCCACACTTGTTTGGAGGCAAACAGCATTTTTTCTGGTCAAATTACTTAGAGATCCAACGTGGCCTGGTAAATATACTGGTAAGATCTGTCTAGTCCCATGATGATTGTGGTAGCATGAGAGAAAATATTTATACCAGCTAACATAGAATCCATGGTAAGATACACTGCCACATAAAGCCACATATCCAAACTGTTTTTCTCCCTTATCTACAAAGTGACCTGCAGCAGGTAACTCCAGACAAGATGCAGAGGCTCTGGGCAACAGTGTACTGCCACAGGGATCTAACCTGGGATTCTTGTTCCCAAAGCATATATTCTTACCTGGGGAGCCATGGGATGCCAGGGGTCGAACCCGGCAGAGCAGAAACCAGCTTTCCCGTTGAACCCCCTGCATTCCATGGACCACGAGAGCAACTTCCGACCGAGTCCACCATCCTGATGGAGCCTCGGAAGGGCCCCGAGAAACCCCCCACACCTTGCTGGCAGCGATCTTCACAATCCACACTCCGAAGCTATTAAGATCTCCACCCAGCAGATTAATCCGGTCTCCAGCCCGGCTTGTTAGAAACCCAGCCTACAAGGACCCACCCTGCAGAGACCCTCCCTTCAGAGGAGAGTATTTCAAGCCCAGGAATGCTTGAGCCTAAGACACAGATACACCCGGCAGAGCAGAAGCCAGCTTTCCCCATTGCACGTGGCTGCTGCGCGGCCGCCATGATTACCTCCAAATTACCGTGAATATTCTACTCACCCCTCTGAGAGAGCCCCACAAAGTAATGAGAATATAGCGCCCGCATGGCAGAGCTGGCAAGCTGTCCGATGCGTGTTTGATATGCCAAAACCAGTAACAAATGTTTATTTTCCTCACCCCGAAAGAGCCCTTAATACGGCTCCTTCCTCCTTCCTTCCTTCCTTCCTTCCCTCCCTCCTCCCTCCCTCCCTCCCTCCCTCCCTCCCTCCCTCCCTCCCTCCTCCCTCCCTCCCCTCCCTCCCTCCCTCCCCATCACTTGCACATGTTTCGCTGCTGAGCTCTGTCCCTGGGTGCCCAGGCTTTGATTCTCTGTTGAGGTGTATGCCATGTATGATTGTTTATGAGAATCAGTTTGGATATTAATCCTTTGTCAGTTATATGTTTTGTATTTTTTTCCCTTTTCGGTGGATTATTTCTTATTCTCTTAGTGTCTTTGGAGGAATAGATCCTAATATGATTCAGTTGATCACATTCCTAACTTTTTTGGGACACTGTCAAAACCATATTTGCTTTTTAAAAGGGGACAAGGATGTCAGTCTAGATTTTCTCCTTGAGAGTTTGATGGCTTTGCCTTTGCCTTAGATGTTCTTCTGACCGACCTGTATTTATATTCGTGTCAGATCTGAAAGGGTCACCATAACTATCTGTCCCTGAGAGTATTTAAGTGAGCACCGTTTATTAAGAAGGTCAGCCATTCTCTACTGCATTGCAGTATTTGCTTTGCCATAGAGCAGGTAACCCAGTACATGGGGTGGTTTCTAGACTTGATTCTCTTCTGTTCTGTTCCACAGGAGACTAGACTTGTTCCAGCCAGCTCAGTAAATCCTCAGACACTTCAGTCAGTAACCACATTGTGAGCTATAACAATGATCACAAATTGGCTTTTATTGATCTGTCTTTTGATAATTCCACTTGTGTTTTTGTTGTAATAAGCAATACAAGTAAATTTGTTTGTGCCTGCTAAGAGGTCAGACCTGGGGAACCAGGTGGGAAACTGGGCACCGTGGTGGAGGGAAGATCACACTGCTGATGGGATTGATGTTGGAACACTGAATGCCTAAAATAACTGTAATTATGAACAACTTTGTATATTCGGTGTTAGAAAAAGATAATGTTTTTCTTCCTCAATCTTTTCCACCCTTTTGCGAAGATGCTGTCTTAATAATTACAGCTTTCTGATAGCCCATGTTAAATCCTCCACTTTCTTCTTCTGTCAGATAGTGGTTTTAGTTAACTTCGGTGCTTGTTGGCTTTTAGATGGAGTTCATCTTAATTTGTATACCTTCTAACTGCTGCCATATGTGTCCCTTTCTCACAAGCTGACTAAAATACCGGCTTACGCCGCTTAGTTTGATGTAATTTTTGTTTTTGTGCTTGCTTCACCTGGCCGTGCATGCTGTTGGGTGGTCACGTGGCGCTGGGGAACAGACCCAGAGCTCTACATGCTCTGCCACTAGAGTCATGCCTCCAGTGCTGGCTTAACTCACCAAGGGAATTCTGTTAGTCTGCCCTCTTAATGGATGCTCCTGCTTATTTATTGAGTAAACAGAAGATGATTTCATGGCAAGCATATAATACATTACACTTAAGATCAGTGCCCCTTTTAGCACAAATCACTGCAGTGTGCAGTCATCAAATATTTAGTTCAGACAGCGTGTGTTTAATTGCATGGCTGTTTAATTTTCTCATTTGTAAGTAATCAGCTGTTTTGTTTATTATGACCAGCTCTGTAGATGCCATGTTTGGGAATTAGTTTGCTTCAAAAAGATGAAACAGGAATAGTGAAATAAAAATAAGACAGAATCCATCTGGAAGTATGAATCATCCATGCTTGACATTTGAGGCAATGATCTTTGTAGCTAACAGCACGATATTGTCTGTTAGCAGATTTCTCCTCAATTTACGGCCTGCTTTTCTCCTTTTACTTGATGATGCAGTTAGGAGGAAATTGTAAGGCTTTAAAGTAAAATCACTACTATATTTATGAGCAATCATTATCAATCATAACTTAATGCATTTTCTTTGGGGAGTGGTGTGTAGGGTTGGGGAGGGGACATAGCTAGCTGCTACATCCAGTGACCGTGTGCCCCACACTTCCGGATGGCACATGGCACCTGATGTCATGATGCACTGGTTAAAGTGGAGATGGTTTGGGGAAATTGAAAATATGTATAGTCTCTATAATAGCACCTGGAAACCACTTTCCTAGTGTTTAAAGATATGGGGGTTGGGCAGTGGTGTTGGGCAAGTGTTGTTGGGCAAGTGTTTGCTTGCAGGAGGCCTCGATTTGATCTTTTGGCACCTTATGGCCCCCTGAGCACCACCTTTGAGTGATATGTGCAGTACTTTGGGAGTAGCCTCTGCGTTTAGCTGGGTGTGACTCCCCCAAACCAAAAAAACTGAAAAAAAAGAAAATTAATGTCGGATCAGGTACTGCATTTTGACTGCTTGAAAACGGCCGTGTACATGTTTGAGTCAGGAATTGAATATGGGTTGTGTTTATAAGTTCTAATCATACCCCTTTGGTTTTTAATACTAATAAAAATAGGCCATCTCATTTATAACGTAATTTTACTGGCATTAAATTTGGACAGTTAAAAATTGCATGATTGTATTCTGCAAAGTTAGAGTCACTAGTCACATTTGCTCTGATAACTGATATTAGTTCATTTATAGAATCAGTCTGAGGTTAGAAGGTCCTTGTTAGCAAATCACTGACATTTTTGCCTGAATATCTTGGTGGCAGTATTTATTGAACAGGAGGTTATTAAATGCTTATCGATCATCAGACACATTGTAAACAGGGGTGTGTAAATGTGAGATGCTGGTTGCAGGCGCCACAGAACCTTCCCCTAGAATTGTGTGTTGAGTCTCGCAACTCCAGTTGTCTGCTTCCTCGCAATAACAGATGTGTTGGGCTTACCCCCGGATCTCCTCAGGTTTTCTGCTCTGATGAATGAGTCGGTGAGGGATAACCTAGCTGGGTTCAGCCTTCTGGATCTCTGCGGGGAGCATGTCCTTTCTGAAAATATTAGGCCCTTCACATGAGTGTCATGGAAATAAGCATCCACAGTGGATGTGCATGGAATGCTCCTTTTATATCTGTTTATTTTAAACATCTCAGTTTTTTCCCCCTTGGGTTGGAAAGTAACATTATCTACCTGTCAGTGAACAGATTGTATTTGATAAAAAGAAATATATATATATATATATATATATATATATACACACACACACACAAACACACACATATGTCTAATATGAATATATACACACACAAACACACATATGTCTAATATGAATATGTATATATATACACACACACAACACATATGTCTAATATGAATATGTGTGTATGTGTGTAGACAGGGATAGGAGGGCAGGAGGTTTGGGCTCTGTCTTCCTCCTTATTCCCTTCCTCTCTCTTCGTCACCTGTCTTGATAGCGCCTTCATACATCGGGGCTCATTTTATTTGTGTGGTTCCGTTTATGCACCCTCCTAGCCCCGTCCCTCCTCCACCATCCACTCTTCCCCACTGTCACCCCCTACTCAGGCACCGAGTCAAAAGGAAAATGCTTTACTGTGGAGCCACATCCTGGATAAACCTTCTGTTCTCTTATAGTTTGATGACTGTGGTGGGTTTGGAGATGGGGATGGGGTAGGCGTGGTCCGGTTACACTTTTATGTTACGTTTGCACACGCTTGGTTGTGGTACCCCAGAAGTGACACACTTTCCTGTGTCGCTAGGGATCCAGATGGCAGTGATGCTGGCATCACACTTGGCCCGGGGGCATTCCTCGAGTCTTGGCCTTAAGCCTATAGGGTAGTCTCTGGGCTACTGATATGCCCAGGCCTCTGTATCTTACCCCTGCTGCACCCAGGAGTAGCTTGGGGACCACTTTTGGCTCCGAGTCTGGAGATGGTTATTTCTAGTGTTGCTCAGGGAACCCCATGGTATCTGGTATCAAACCCAGGACCCCCTGCACGTGCTGCTTGCAGTCAGCCCTTTGTGTTCTCTCTGGCCCACACATCTTTGAAGCCAATATCGGAATAGTTTTCCTCTCTACTTCCCCTCCTCCATTGCTACTGCCCTGTACTCTACTGCTGATAGATACTCCTTCTCTTGCCAGTCTGACAGAATTGACTGACTGCCCTCTTTGCTTAAAACCCTTCCATCGGGTCTATTCTTCCTTTGTTTTGAAGCAAGAGATTGTTGCTGAGATGCAGAGGGAGGAAGTTAGGGAACGTTCCTCAGGGATGCTTCCTGGGAGATGTGTCCCTAGCATTTGACTCAGAGCCTAAAGCAGACCAGGGAAAGGAGTGCCCTGTACACTGCTGGCAATGCCATGGCACCAAGGTGTCAGCCTCCAAGAAACGCCAAACCCAGTTTTCATTCACCTCAGGGGTATATGCCAGCAGAAGGAATGAGCCCTCTTTTTTTGGGGACGGTCACATCTGGTGATGCTTAGGGGCTACTCCTGGCTTTGCACTCAGGGAATCACTTTTGGCGGTGGTTAGAGAACTGTATGGGATGCCAGGGATTGGAGCTGAGTCGGCCACATGCAGGGCAGATGCCTTCCCGCTGTGTTGCCGCTCCAGCTCAGGCATGAGTCCTTATCTACCCTAACGTTAACCCAAAGCCATCGCACCTTGCTTCTCAGACTGCTGACTTTCTGCCATTTATATTTAGCAACTTCTTCCCTTGAACATTTTCCTGTCACATTGGGTCGACGCTGTTGCTTGTTTAGTTCATACAAACCTGGGTTGTGATGCTCATGAACATTTTGCCCAGGCCAGCGGTGATCTTTGGCGAATCACAAGCCCCCACTTCATGATGGTGGTTGCAGCTGAAGGACTCGTTGACGACAGTGCACTGGCTAGAGATGACACAGGAGCATATTTTGCCTCTTACCTGGGTTTTTGACAGTAGATCCTAGTGGATTTTTTTTCCCTCCATTGCTGATTGGAGATTAGGCATGATCACGACGAGGAGGAAAGCTTCCAGGCTGGAACTAGACCAATTAGCGTAAGTGATAGTAAAGAAAGTTGTGAAAAATGGCAGTCTGTAGAAGTTTAATTGAGTGTGAGTTTAGGAATTCTAGATGAGACAGCGTCTTCTCTGTCCAGCATCACACAGGCGTGTTCGTGATCAACATGCCTGTATGTTGTCTGAGCCTTCAGTATTTCTGTTCTGTTTTGTTTGGCAGTGTTTGTTACTAATATAGGCAATTCATGCATACTTGGTGCAGTTTAGTAAGGTTATTAGACACATTCCTATCACATTTATAATTTAAAAAAATGTTATGTTTAAACCCTAGCTTAACTGGGCCGGAGCGATAGCCTAGCGGGTAGGGCGTTTGCCTTGCAAGCGGCCGGCCTATGCCAGCCTGGGTTCGATCCCGGCATCCCATATGGTCCCCGAGCACCGCCAGGAGTAATTCCTGAGTGCAGAGCCAGGAGTAACCCCTGAGCGTCGCCAGGTGTGACCCCCCCCAAAAATAAACCCTAGCTTACCTGATTGGGAGCCATTTTCTGAGTTTTCATGAGTCCTTTATGTTTATGTAGCCATAAACATTTATGTTCACTTGCAGTCTGTGGTATCAAATGCAGGGATTCGTGCATGCAAAGCACAAGCTCCCACTGTGCCACGTTCCCTAACCCTCTGCCTAGTTCATTAATTTTAAAAAATTCCCTCCAGGGCCTGGAGTGATAGCACAGCAGGTAAGGCCCAGAGTTCTGTCACCGCACCCCTCTGGTCCGTGGGCACTGCCAGGAGTGATTCTTCAGTGCAAAGCCGGGAGTACTCCCTGAGCATTGCCCAGTGTGCAGCCCGCCCCCACCCCCCCAAAAGAAAGCAAAAAGGAAAATTCATTTTAAAAACAAAACTTTCTGCCACGTGTTTTTGGCATTCAAGGGTACAAACTTCTCAGTCCCAGCATTTTTTCTTGATGTAGGCTGGAGGAAAGGGGATTCACTTAAGGACACTGCATTCTGCAGTCAGGGTTTTGGTCCATGTGGAGGGGGACGTGTCTGAGAAAGGCCTGATGAGCTACATGAAAGTGCCCGTGTCTGCTGGACCCACCATCTTCCACCCTCACCTTCGGCACCGTCCCGGGGAATCACTTTACTTCCTGCCAGAGTCCTCAGGATCGGTATCTAATCACAACATGTTAGTTTAAATTATGTGGGTTCTTTTTGTTTGGTTTGGTTTTTGGTTGGTTTTTGAACCTAAGCCAAACTTGAAGTTGGATTTTAGCATCCAGCGTCTTTTTTTTTTTTTGGCAACTATTTCTTGAATAAATTTAAAAGACAACATTGTGGAATCTGTATACTTCTTGGGGGTGTGTTAAAGTCTTGATTTTTTTTTTTTTGAGCGATAATTTGAGTCATGAAATCTTAACATTCAATGTAGTGATTCCACTTTTTAGGAGAAATATAGAGGCTGGAGCAATTGTGCAGCGGGTAGAGTACTTGCACTGCGTGCGGGTGACTTGAATTCGGTTCACAGCACCCCACATGGGACTCAGACCCCTGCCGGGACTCATTCCTAGACAGAGAGCCGGAATTAAGCCCTGAGCACTGCCAGGTGTGCCCCCCCCAGACAAAACCAAGGTGATATAAAAATAGAAAAAGATTTAACTAGAGATACTTAATATTGTAACTAATGAGAGAACGAGAATCATAGAGAAATCCTAATACCTGGCCAAACAGTTGACTAGACAAACCTTTAGAGCAGAAGGTCCTAAACTTATTAGGCTGCGGCTCCCTTTTCAAAACCATAATCTCTCTCAGTCCCCTCCGGCACCCCACCTACTCCCTGTAACCTGCCTCCTTTCAGTGAGCTGAGTGCCCGTGGTTGCCCCAGAGACTGCTTCTGCCTCCATGGAGATCCCCTCTGCCTCCATCCCCAAGGCTGTTGCCCACTTTGGGTATCTAGAAGTAGGGGAATGTCCACGAATTCTATATTGTTCATCTCCGGGATAAAGCAGTGATTTCCACATGCAAAGGGAATGAAGAGGAGCCATCGGGAATATTGGGCAGTGTCAGTCAGACATGCAGGTACTGGCCTGGAGGGAGATTTTCAGTCAGTGTGACAAAACAAGACACGAGATGGTTCCCATGGGAACAGAAACACGCATAGCAGGATGCAAGACACAAGCACACGCGCTCAGCCATTTATAAGTCTGCATCCCGGCGTAGGACCGCTCTTACTCAAACTGACCAGCAGCTCCTGACCTCAGCCCTTGCAGGGATCGGAGGCTGGACCAGGCGTGTGTACTTTGAGTACTATTTGAATTTTAATAACGAGAATGTTCATATATTAGTTTCCAATTTAGAATATAGTAACCTCTCCCTGCACTTAAGCCATTTGGAGGCGGGAAAGGGGTAAATTTGTCTATTTTTAGGGGCTGCTCTTAAAATACTTCCATCTCTGTGCTCAGGGCTCACTTCTGGTGGGGCCTCCGGGACTGTAGGCAGTGTCATGTATTAACTCAGGTCGGCTGCATGCACGGCGAGGCCTTAACCACTGCACTATCCCTCCAATCAGATTCAACCTTGTAGTTTTTTTTCTTTTCTTTTTGGGTCACACTTGATGGTGCTCAGGGCTTTCTCTTGGTTTTATGCTTAGGAATCACTCCTGGTAGGGCCCAGACAGACCATATGTGGTTCTGGGGATCGATTTTTGGGTAGGCATCTGCAAGGCAAATACCATATCTGCTCTGTGTGGCTCTGGCTCAAGATTCTACCTTGTAAAGAAATTGAATTCTGGATGGGAGAGATAGATAGTACAGCAGGTCAGGGACTTGCCTTGCATGCAGTCAGCCAGGATCTGATCCCTGATAACACTTAAGATCTCTGAGGTCAGAGCCAGAAGTAAGCCCTGAGCATCACTTGGTTGTAGCCTAAAAGAAAACAGCAAAAAACAACACATTTCTAAGATATAAGCAGTTGTTCTCTTGTCTCTGGATAGGAGACCAGATAGTTCTTCATTTTCATGGTACTTTTCTGTGTTTTCCTGAATTTTGGCAGTGAGCGGCTGTTATTCTTTTTGTTTTACTTTGTTTTTGCCAGTTCAGCACTTTTTGTTATTATTCTTACAATCAGAAAGAGCGGTAAGACTTTTTCAGAGCCCCCGTCCCAGAGCTGGCAGAAGAGTGTGGAGTGGACATGACCTTGGTCCACATCCCGGCTCTGGCTCTGAGGACTGCCGGGCCTTGCGGGCCTGGTGAAGGCTGCAGTTTCCTTCCGCACAGATTTACATGAGGATTAAGCGAACGGGGACACATACAGGCCGGCTTTTATTCCGGCAGCACACATTGGTGCTTACATACTTTCATTCCTTGCCTTTTCTCTCTCTCTCTCTCTCTCTTTTTGGGAAAGGGTTAGTGAGGAGGGGATTGGGCCACATGTGGCTGTTCTCAGGGCATTCTGCTGGGTGCATGTGCAGTGCAGGGTGTTCCAGTCAGGATAAGTGCCTTACTTGCTGTGCTGTCGGGTCCCAGCTGTTTTACTTTTTATTTATTTTTTTTAATTTTTTTATTATACCACCGTGAAACATACAATTACAAAGGTGTTCATAATTGGTTCTTGGTAATACAGTATTCCAGCACCCATCCCTCCACCAGTGCCCCATTTCCACCACCAATGTACCCCCCCCTCCCCCCCGCCCCCCACCCGCCTTAATAGCAGGTACCCCTGTTTCCTCTCTTTCTCTCTCTGTCTCTCTCTCTGTCTCTGCATCTCTCTCCCTCTTATTTTACACATTGTGGCTAGCCCTGCAGATATTTAGAGTTTATCACTTAAGTCTCTTTGTGTATATTCAGTGGTGAGTTTTAATCTGCCATTACCATTTCCCATATTTATTAAAACACTGGTATCTATATCCTATTAATGAATGCAGTCATTCTATATCTGTCCTTTTCCTTCTGACTAATTTCACTCAGCATGATAGACTCCATGTCCATCCATTTGCAGGTAAATTTCATAATTTCATCCTTTCTGACAGCCGCATAGTATTCCATAGTGTAGATGAACCACAGTTTCTTTAGCCAGTCCTCTGTTCTCGGGCACTTAGGTTGTTTCCAGATTCTAGCTATAGTGAATAGCGCAGAAATGAATAAAGAAGTACAGATAGTGTTTCTGCTATGTGTTTTTCGGTCTCTAGGGTATATTCCCAGGAGTGCTATTGCTGGATCAAATGGGAGCTCAATATCTAGCTTTCGGAAGAATGCCCATATTGTTTTCCAAAAGGGCTGGACCAGTCGGCACTCCCACCAGCAGTGGATGAGAGTCCTTTTTCCCCACATCCACACCAGCACCGGTTGTTCTTGCTGTTTTGGATGTGTGCCAGTCTCTGTGGGGTGAGATGGTACCTCATTGTTGTTTTGATTTGCATCTCCCTGATGATTAAAGATGAAGAGCACTTTTTCATATGCCTTTTGGCCATTCGAATTTCTTCTTTTTTGGAAGCTTCTGTTCATTTCTTCTCCCCATTTTTTGATGGGGTTGGCTGTTTTCTTCTTGTGGAGTGGCTAAAAAAAAATGAAACACAAAGACCCAGCACTTGCACTATAAAATGGGAAAGTATTGTAAATATATAAAAAAAAAAGACAAAGTAGACAAGGGATAGGAAGGTGAAGTTTCTGGCACGTAGTTTTTAGAAGTAACTTTGCTATAGGAGAGAAAGTGAGACTTCGTGAGAGCAGAATGAAGAGCTCTGGTGGTTGTGTGTGAGTAGTGAACCACTGTAGGAGGGCGCCCTCATGGTCTTGGAACCATGTAACACTGTTGGAGGAGGGCACTCTCGTGGTCTTGGAACTATGTAACACTGTTGGAGGAGGGCACTCTCGTGGTCTTGGAACCATGTAACACTGTTGGAGGAGGGCACTCTCGTGGTCTTGGAACCATGTAACACTGTTGGAGGAGGGCACTCTCGTGGTCTTGGAACCATGTAACACTGTTGGAGGAGGGCACTCTCGTGGTCTTGGAACCATGTAACACTGTTGGAGGAGGGCACCCTCGTGGTCTTGGAACCATGTAACACTGTTGGAGGAGGGCACTCTCGTGGTCTTGGAACCATGTAACACTGTTGGAGGAGGGCACTCTCGTGGTCTTGGAACCATGTAACACTGTTGGAGGAGGGCACTCTCGTGGTCTTGGAACCATGTAACACTGTTGGAGGAGGGCACTCTCGTGGTCTTGGAACCATGTAACTGTTGGAGGAGGGCACTCATCGTGGTCTTGGAACCACGTCACAGACCACTGTAGGAGAGCACTCATGTGACCTTGGAAGTCAGGCTAATGGACAAACCCATAGCTTCCACCTGACTGATCTCTGTGGAGGCAGATAAGTTGTTGCCTTTCTCACGGCCGTCATTCTTAACAGGTCATTTTTGCAAAGGCATGTTGGTCATCTGTACATCTTCACTGAGGAAATTTCTGTGTAGCTCTTTCCTCCACTTTTTTAAAAACAATTTTTATTATACCACCGTGAGATACACGATTACAAGGATGTTCATAACTGGGTCTCTGTCATACAATGTTCCAGCACCCACTCCCGCCACCAATGTCCTAATGCTCCCTTCCACCCAACCCCAGCCGGCCCCTATAGCAGGCACCTTATCTTTCTCTCTTTCTATCTCTGTTTCTCTCTCTTCTTCTTACACTTTGTGACTTACTTATGGTTTATGATGCACATATCTGTGTGTATATTCAGTAGTGAGTTCTAGTGTGACATTATAGTTTCCTCATTCTCCATCAATCTCCTCCCCAGTTTGTTACAACTACAATGATCATTATGGTGTACAGATGTGAAAGATCCTGGGAAGGACCTGGTCCTAGCCTACTTTGTTATCTAAGCCTCTTGTGCAGCTGCACACCATCACAGCTGACCATCTGGTCTGTCCCTTGTCCGCTTTGGTTCATCTGGTTGCAGAGGCTTCGAGACCATAGCCACGCCCACATGGAGAGGGAGGAACCCAAATCCCTGCTCCACTCCGGCCAGCATGGCCTCCCCCCACATGACTGCTTTACCCTAGGAGCTATGTGGGGCTTGGCCAGGGACTAGCTGATTCCTTAGAGACTCCGTGGGCTTCTCCACTTGGGCCACGCAGCGCAGCTGCGTCTGGTCTGTCCCTTGTCCAGTTCATTTCTATTGTTACTGTTTTTGGCGTATCGAATACACCACAGGTAGCTTGCCAGGCTCTGCCGTGGCTCTGGACTCATCCCAGGGGGCCCAGTCTTGTCCTGTGTCAGACCATCCACCATCTAGGGCCCATGCGGCAGAACCCTGGGTGTGTAGACAAGTCTATCTCCTGTCTGCCACCTGCCAACACAGCCCGGCACCACAGCCACACCTGCAACATCTCGAGGGGCAGGTCTTCCACTTTTTTTCTGGGGTTATTTGGTTCCTGTTAAGTTTGTGCCTTATGTAATTGAGCATTTTCTATTTCTTGAGTATTAGTCTTTTGTGACATGTGTCAGATGCCACACATCTGTCACTGTATCACTATATCACTGTCTTCCCGTTCATCGCCGATTTGCTCGAGCGAGCACCAGTAACATCTCCATATGACCTGCCTCATGCAAGTAGAGCCCAAGGGCACCTGCTTGCTCCAGGAACATAAAGAGCCTCAAACTATTCCATCAAGTCATGGGAATAAGGTTTATAATTGTTACTGGTATCTGGCATGTCAAATACGACATGGGTAGCTTGCCAGGCTCTGCCGTGTGGGTAGCATACTCTTGTAGTCATCTCAAAACCCAGCATTTATTGATGAACCGCGGCCACAAGCGCGCCGCTAGCCGGGCTGTGATAGGCTGGTCTGCTGGGTGGAGTTCTGATGAGGGGGAAGTCCAGATGTGGAAAATGGAGGTCCTCATGGAGTGGGGGGGGTTGTCTGGCTTGTTGTGAGGCTCTGGGCCCTATTAAAAAAGACTGCAGCAGGGTGGATCTCGATGAGCTGGGCTGTGATAGGCTGGTCTGCTGGTGGAGTTCTGACGAGGGGGAAGTCCGGATGTGGAAAATGGAGGTCCTCATGGAGTGGGGGTCGTCTGGCCACACATCTGACAGAGGGAAATTCAAAGCAGAACAATGTGATGCCACCTCACACCAGTAAGACTGGCCCATACCAGAGAGTAGAAATAGCTAGCCCTGATGGAATCTGCACAGGAATCCCTCATCCACTATTGTGGGAATAAGGATCCCATCAGTCTCTGTGGAAAACAGTATATGGAGATTTCTGGAAAAAAAAATGAAGATTTCGAGCTGCAGGAGATCCAGCAATTCAACTTCTTGACATCTGGCTACCCACAAGCCTGGAAACACTATTTTGTAAAGACATTTGCACTGCTGTCTTCATAGCAACGCTGTTTACGATAGCCCAGGTCTGGAACAGCCTAAGTCTCCAAAGATAAAATGAGTGACTAAAGAAAAGATGGAGCCCCGCAGCAGTGTGCCGCATCACGGGTGGATAGGGAGACAGCCATGCTGAGCGAAGTGAGTTGGAGGAACAAACAGTATACTCTGTCATATGGAGTAGAAAGCAGCTCAGTGAAGGGCTAACAAATGACCCGTGCTAATGGACCTTGAGAGTTGACCTATAGAACTCAGTTTGCCAAGGAAGCACGAAGGGGTGTGTGTAGGAGGGGACCTTGAGACACAGGTGAAGGATCTCTAATGCTCTGGTGGTGGGGGTGACATTGCCTGAAACTTTACCATTAATGGCATTGAAGCTCACTGTGACCAAATGAAAACATTTAGAAACAACAACAGCAGGACAACTCCAACAGCAATAGAGACAGAAGAACTTACTCTCAATTGAATTCTTTGGATTTGGATGTAAATAATTTTTTTTTGGGTCACACCCAGCGATGCTCAGGGGTTACTCCTGGCTCTGCACTCAGGAATTACTCCTGGCGGTGCTCAAGGGACCATATGGGATGCCGGGATGGAACCTGGGCCGGCACAGGCCGGCCGCGCGCAAGGCAAACACCCTACCCGCTGGGCTATCGCTCCGGCCCCTTCTTCTTGTTTTTGAGCCACACCTGGTGGTGCTCAGCTGTTGCCTGCTTTGTGCTCAGAAGTCATTCCCAGTGGTGGAATGCAGTGCTGGGGATTGACCCTGGGTCTCCAGGTAGAAGGCATTCTCTCCAGTTCAGGGTAGAACTAATTCTAAGGAGGATGGTTTTATTTCTTAAACTTTCTTAAACAAGTTTGAGTCATTTAAATTTTATGAAAATAAATGATTCACGAGGCAGCCCACCTACAAGATGGTCAGTCAGACTTCTTCCTCAAGACCCTGAATGAACGGTTTGAGGCTCTTGGTATTCCTGGAGCAAGCAGATGCCATTGGGCTACACTGGAACGTGACAGGGACAAATGGAAATGTTACTGGCGCCCGCTCAAGCAAATCGACAAATATTTGACGGATCGTCGGCAAACGGAATGTCAAGTGATTAAGTGAAATGATTCAAAATTTGCATCAACATAGTTTAAACTATTTTAGAAGCTATAAAAGAACTAATTCATTGTATTTTCCTCAAGTTCTTTGAATTTTCTGTTATTTGTCAATAATTTTGTAAAACATTCATTCGTTCTTCTGTTACTGCCAGGGGTTTTTTTTTTAATCTCTTAGAAAGCATTACTTACTAGAATGCAGAGGTTTATGCTTGTAAGTTTGCAGTTTTAATGTATTAAAAATGAGCTTTGAAAACAGGATCCAAAGACTCATCAAAAAGATCATACATCATGACCAAGTAGGATTCATCCCGGGAATGCAAGGATGGTTTAACATTCGCAAATCAATCAACATAATACATCATATCAATAAGAGAAAAAATAAAAACCATATGATCCTATCAATAGATGCAGAAAAAAGCATTTGACAAGATCCAGCACCCATTCATGATTAAAACCCTCCAGGAAATGGGAATTGAAGGAAGCTTCCTCAAGATAGTCAAAGCCATCTACCAAAAGCCCACAGCGAGTATGATTCTCAATGGGGGAAACATTTAAAGCCTTCCCCTTAAGATCAGGAAGACGACAACGTTGTCCTCTCTCACCTCTTTTATTCAATATAGTACTGGAAGTACTCGCCATAGCAATCAGAGAAGAAAAGGACATTAAGGTTATCCAGATAGGCAAGGAAGAAATCAAGCTATCATTATTTGCAGATGACATGATATTATACTTAGAGAACCCTAAACTCTCGACCCCAAAACTCTTAGAAACATAGATACTTATAGTAGAGTGGCAGGGTACAAAACCAATACCCAAAAGTCGGTGGCTTTCCTATATACAAATAACGAAAGAGAAGAAAGGGATATTAAGAAATCAATTCCATTCACAATTGTGCCACAGAAAATCAAATACCTAGGAATCAGCTTAACCAAGTGTGTAAAGGACCTATACAAAGAGAGCTACAAGACACTGCTTCAAGAAATAAAAAAGAGGACACCACGAAATGGAAACACATTCCCTGCTCATGGATGGGGAGAATTAACATTGTAAAGATGGTAATACTCCCTAGAGTAGAGATAGCCATAGGGATACCCAGGACATTCTTCAAAGAAATTGACCAAACACTCCTGAAATTCGTATGGAATAATAAACCCCACGGATAGGTAAAGCAATCCTTGGGAAAAAGAAGATGGGACTTCTTCCCAACCTCAAACTGTACTACAAAGCAGTAGTAATTAAAACAGCTTGGTATTGGAATAAAAAACAGACCTGTGGACCTATGGAATAGAATTGAGTATCCTGACACCCACTCTCAAAGACATGATCAGTTAATCTTTGATAAAGATGCAAAGAGTCCATACTGGAGTTAGGAAAGCCTCTTCAACATGTGGTGCTGGGAAAACTGGACAGCTACATGTAAAAAAAATGAATTTGGACCTGTGTCTAACACTTTTGCACAAAAATCAGATCAAAATGGATTAAAGATCTCAATATCAGACCTGACTCCATAAAGTACGCTGAAGAAAATATAGGAAAAACCCTCCACGACATTGAAGCTAAAGACATCTTCAAAGGTGAAACACCATTAACAAAGCAGCTAGAAGAAAAGATAAGCATATGGGACTACATGAAACTAAAGAGATTCTGCACCTCGAAAGAAACAGTGACCAAGATAGAAAGACAGTCCACAGAATGGGAAAGAATATTCACCCAATACCCATCTGATAAGGGGTTAATATCCAGGATATATCAGGCACTGGTACAGATATAGAAGAAGAAAACAGCCAACCCTGTTAAAAAATGGGGAGAAGGAATGAACAGAAACTTTGACAAGGAAGAAATTTGAATGGCCAAAAGGCATATGAAAAAATGCTCATCATCACTAATCATCAGAGAGATGCAAATCAAAACAACAATGAGATATCACCTCACACCACAGAGACTGGCCCATATCCAAAAGGGTAAAAGCAACAAGTGCTGGCGTGGATGCAAGGAAAAGGGGACTCTCGTACATTGTTGGTGGGAATGTCGACTTGTACAACCTTTCTGGAAAACAATATGGACATTCCTCCAAAGACTAGAAATTGAGCTCCCTTTTGACCCAGCCATACCACTCCTGGGAATATAACCTGGGAAGTCAAAAACACACAGTGGAAACACAATCCGTACTTTTATTTTCATGCAGCACTATTCACAATAGCAAGAACCTGGAAACAACCAGTATGCCTGAGAACTGATGACTGGATAAAGAAACTGGTACATCTACACAATGGAATACTATGCAGCTGTTAGGAAAAATGAAGTTACGAAATTTGCCTATAAATGGATGAACATGGAAAGGATCATGTTGAGTGAAATTATATATATATATATGTCATGCACATAAATGCAGTCATATATATATATATGTTATATATATATGCATACATATTATGACACCAAAATCCAGTGTCAGGCGAAACGTGGATCAGGAGGTCTTATCAAAAGTGGAAATTACCGCAAACGTGTGGGAGTCAGAGGTTAGGTAAGACAGAGAAGGGAACATGTGTGAATAAATGTCGAAAGGGCTAATACCAACTTAGAACTGAGCATTAAATACAGACAAAAAAAATGCACACGATGGCCTCTAAGTGTATGTAGTGCAACCCACAATGTGTAAGAGAAGGAAAAGAGAGAGACGGAGAGAGAAAAGAGATAAAGAACCTGCCATTTAGGCAGGCTATGGGAGAGGGGAGGGAATTGGGAACATCGGTGGTGGGAAATGGGCACTGGTGGAGGGCGGGGTGTTGGAACACTATGTGATCGAAACCTCTAAACATGAACAACGTTGTAATTGTATATCTCACAGTCGTATAATAAAATATTTAATAAAAAATAAATATGGGCTTTGAAATATGGTAGGGCACTTGCTGTATCATCACTTGTATCACTTGTCTTCCCGTTGTTCATCGATATGCTCGAGCGGGCACCAGTAACATCTCCATACGCCCTGTTGCAAGCAAGTGTAGTCCAAGGGCATCTGCTTGCTCCAGGAACAGGAAGAGCCTCAAACCATTCCTTCAGGTCATGGGAATGAGGTCCATAATTGTTATTGGTTTTTGAAATATCAAGTAAAGCACGGCTAGCTTGCCAGGCTCTGCCATGTAGGTGGTATACTCTCAGTAGAAGGCTCTCATCTCGAGCATTTACTGATGAAATTCAATGGGGAAAGATCAGGTTTTCTCTTGGGTGGAGCTCTAGGAGCTGTGGGTCTGGATATTGAGAATGACTGACCTCATGGTGTGGGGGTTGCTCTGGCTTCTTGCTAGGCTCACTGGGATGATGGGTCACAGCTAGAACCTGCCTAGAACTGTATACAGTGTATACCTGTGAAAGATCCTGGGAAGGACCTGATCCTAAAATCTAGTACTAAAACTGTCGCATGGCTGTGGGTCTGGCGTGTCTCTCTTCCCGGGTAGCTGGCACGGAGGTGGAGGAATGGGCGGAGGAGCCCAAATCCCCACTTCAAGTCCGGTCAGCGTGGTCCCTCCCCTCACATGTGAGCGGACCCTTGGAGCAATGTTGGACTCTGCCATGGACTTGCCGAGCCCCCTACCGCCCTCTGGAGGTCAAAGGTATGATATGCTCTATCATACCTTTCATATTGGTAAACGAATTATTTTTCTGTTTTTCATTATTTTTGTTTTTAATTTTGTTTTGGGTGTTATGGATAACTCTGGCCCAGTGTTTGGGATCTCTTCCGGTGGGGCAGCATTTGATGGACTCCAGACCTCCTGTGTGCAGAGCGCCAGCTCCAGACCGCTGAGCAGTCTCTGGGCCCTGCATTTCTTTTTAAGAATTGGAAGACGACATGAATTTAAGTTTTTTTTTTTCTGGGGTGGGGGGAGGTGAACCACACCCAATGGTGTTCAGGTTTACTCCTGGCTCTTCACTCAGGGATCACACCCTGGGGTGTCATCTTCTGTGTTGCTGGGATTAAAGCCAGGTCAGCCCTGCGTAGGCCAAAAGGCCTGCCCACGATACTATCTCTCCCCATGAATTGAAACTTTTTAAAGGTACATTTCTTTGAAGATAGATTTTGGCCCATTTTTCTCCTGGAGGTAATATTGTCACAATAGATGTATTTTTCTCTTCCTTTGATGTTTGTTGTTAGTGAGTTCTCTTTAAGATCCTCTCAAAAGTCTCATAGGTTACTTTGAAGTCACCAAACAGGAAATGTGAATGCATGAGAAGATAAACCTATGAATGAATTTAATTAATCGGTTTAACATCTTATGACTGCTGGCAGCTCATCTCCTGCCCAGCCTTGAATGATGAACAGAGCTAGGTCTGTGCAGCCCTGTCCCGCACCCAGCACCCTTGATCTTTAGCTGCAGGGTACTTACATGGAATGTAACGGTTTTAACTTCTGAGAAGTATTGAATAAAAGCATTTTATTACTCTCAGTTTAATGAGTGTGCAGTGTTAGCCATTTGCTGGCTGCCAGTCATTACTGAACCTGGAGGGGACTAGGGCGTAGAGTAAAGACAACTGTGCTAGAGTGTAGGAAGGGAGACTTGTGTGAGGAAGGAAGAGGGGGCTTTGCGAGGCTCAGTGCTGCCTCTGTGCTGATGAAGTCAGTCACCGTCAGGGAGAGCTCAGGCTCAAGCTAGCAGGATGGCTCATGCTTTATATGCAGGAACCCTGGGTTCAATTCCAGTGTTGCCAGATATGGTCCCCTTCACTCGTCCCCAATAAATATCTTCCCTAAAAAGATCCATTTTTGTAGAGATACATTAGGAGGAAAATATGGGTGACGGAAACTCCTTTAAAGTCTGGTTGATGAGAAAAATCAGTTTGAAATGCCTACAGCATCAAAGGGTTGGAATTGCTAGGATGGCGGAGCCCAACGTTTAATTCCAGCTTCTGATTGCCAATAGTAACTGTAGTAAAAACCGATCAGTCTCCCAGAGAGCATGATGGTCATCATTTGAGGGTGTCTAAAAGATTATATTTTCATCTGTTTCTTTGAATAGTGATTTGCAGCATTATCTTAATTTTTACCAGAAATTGGACTTACACCTCTGTTTATTTTTAAATTTTATTATATCACTGTGAGATATACAACTACAAAGCTGTTCATGATTGGATTTCAGTCATACAGTGTTCCAGCACACATCCCTCCACCAGTGCACCCATTGGGCAACACCAGTGTTCCCACATTCCCTCCCCACTCCCCCAGCAATTTCTTCTCTCTCTGTGTCTCTATTTATTTTGAGGTATTGCTTTTCCTAGTTTCCCCCATACAATGGAAATAGAAGTTATAATCAACAAAGGATTCTGCAGTTGAATTCTTTGAATTCAGTTCTGCAAATTGAATTCTTTGAGTTCAATTTGGTAGCTTTGGTTATGAACCCAACTCAGTGTGCTAACCAGGGTTTTGTTGATGACCCCAGCCATTACCTTTTCTTACCAAAGACTTTCATTCTTGGAGGATACTTCAGTTGAATTTGTTTGATCGTACTTTAGTTCTGTCCCATTTGGATGCTTTCATGTGTGAAATTTATTTGTATTTTAAATTTTGGGGGAGGCCATACTGAAGGTGCTAAGGGCTGTTTGCAAAGTCATTCCCGCAATGCTTGGGGTCCACGTGGTGCTAGTAATTCAACTACAGGCCTCACACATGCCAGGCAGGGCGCCACAGCATGGAACTCTCCCCATGAACTCTCTGTGTGAAATTGAAACCTCTTCACTTTGAATCTGCATTCAAACTGAAATCAGAGAGCCCTTTCTTCAAGTTGGTGTCTGATCCATAAACCAACTCAAGCAACCGTAAACCAGCTCAACTGGACTCTGGTGTTTAAAAACTGATCCCTTTGATAGTCAGAGGTTTTTGTTTTTCAAAAATTTTAAACTTTATTTAAACACCGTGAGTTATGAAGTTCACAGCACAATGTTTTCAGGTATTTAATATTCCACCACCAGTTCCACCACAAGTGTGCCCTTATCACCACCAAAGACCCTAGTTTCCCACCCTCCGAATGCCTGCTTCATTTAGCAAACAAGCACTGATTATATTGCTTATTACAACATCTCTCTCGAATGTTATTGCTAAAGTCATGACTTTTTTTACTGAGCTGTTACGTGTGAACTAGACCATCTGTGTTATTGCTTTCACTTACTGAACTTATTAAATGTAGTGGCCTTCTCAGTTTTTTTAAACAAAGTTGTTCATGTTAATTTCTTACAGATATTTGATATTCAACCCCAAACTCATCACCAGTGCAGCTTCCAAACACAAATTTTTTCTAATTTTCCCAACCACTGTTTAAACCCTAAGCAGACCCTCAATACTTTATTTTATATTGCATTTTATAGCAAATTTGCTAAAAATCATCAAGAAATCAATCTCACCATAGAGCCATTGAGCCACTAAGTCCCATTAGTAAGAAATTACTGCATGTTGTTATGGGATAGGCATTGTGACTGTGTATTTTGTTATTGGTTGCCTTATACTTACATCTATTAAATGTGGTGTGGTATTTGGTGTATCAGTATTACTAGAGTTTGAGCAGCCAGGTGCTTCGGGAATTCCAAAGATTGTAACTGGGTGATAAAGTTGGAATTAAATTTATAACTGGGTGGTGCCTTTGGAACATGTGTGTGACCACCTGGCCTTCCAGAAGAACAGGGAGATGGGGGAGGGGGATGGAGTCCATCCCTGTCTCTGAAAACCGAGATTTTAGTCACAAAACTTACGGATTAACTTCTGAGTAGAGCTTATGTGATCAGTGGAGTCCAGCCTTGAACATGGCAGCAATTGTGGAATGTGGAGGTTTTCAGCTGCTGGGGCTCTGTTGGGATGGGGTGGCCCAGACCCAAACCCGTCCTCTTCCGTGGGCCCCCATGCAGTCAGCCTGGTATGGGGACTGGAAGCATCTCTCTCCTGATGGTCAGAGTTTTTAATACTGTTGACTTATGCCCAGTGACTAATGTGGCATCTAATTCTGGTGGGCTATCAGTAAGGGTTTATTGATTAGAGTAAGTGAAATATTATAAATTTATTAATATGTGAGTATTCCTTTCATATTTGAGCATGCTATGACATACTTCCCCCAAATCATTCCAGGTATAATGTCTCATAAAATTTAGTTCACGGCTCAAACGAGGCTGGGGAAGCTGGAACTCCGCCTCCCCAGGCTCAGCTGACTATGGGGTTCCCTGGAGGACAGATGGGTTTTGGGAGTGGGCCCATTGCCTCTGGGGGTCCCGGAAGCAGCCGGATGAGACTCGCCCACCACACTAGCCACCACCTTCACTGTCCGGATGCTGGGATGCTACCTCAAAACCAGATTAACAGAGCAAAACCAGTTCGAGCCCAGGTAGGCAGCTCCCAGAAGCGGGAATCACTGGGAATTTGTCAGATGGAGTCAGGGTCGGCCCTTCCCCCTCCATTTTGTCGAGCCTGGTGGCCCCGCCCAGGAGCTGCCCTGGGGCGACCAGCCGTAGCATGCAGTCTCAAAGGCGGCTGGGGAAGCTGGAACTCCGCCTCCCCAGGCTCAGCTGACCATGGGGCTCCCAGGAGGACAGATGGGTTTTGTGAGTGGGCCCGTCACCTCTGGGGGTCCCGGAAACAGCCGGATGAGACTCGCCCACCACACTAGCTGCTACCTTCGCTGTCCAGATGCTGACCATGAGGCCCTTAAGTTGCCTTAAGGAGGGAGAGATAGAGAGGAGAGAAAAGACATATAGAACCCGCCAAGTAGTTGAGGTGTGGGAGGGAGGGAGGTGGGGACATTGGTGATGGGAGATGGGTTTGGGTGGAGGGATGGTTGTTGGAACACTGTGGAACCAAAACTCTGCATGAGCATTTTGCAATTTTTATGTCTAAAAGTGGTGTAATAAAATTTGGGAAAAGAAAAAGAAAAAAACAATTTAGTTTACAGGCCCCTGAGCTTCTCTGGTTCAGTCAGGTAAGCCCAAGAGTCCTCAGACCCTTGAATTGAATTGTCAGCCTGACTGAAAACAAAATTTTTTTCAATAGTAGTAACTACTCTAAAACACTGGTCACAAATCTTAGGGGTTCTTTTACCTGCTATGTGAGGCCCTGGTTTTGATTCCTGGCCCTGCCAAGAAATGAGTTTCATTATTGAAGCTTATGCATTGTGTATATCTTTTGCCTGCTTGAGCAGGATGCAGCTTAGCCCTTCTACCTCCTGACCTCCTGAAAGATAATTTCAGTTTTGGGGCTTTAGGGCCACTCCCAGTGGTGCTCAGGGCTTCCTCCTGGCAGGGCTTAGCACACCACATGGGCTGCCGGGATGAACTGAGGATGACTGCTTGCAAGCCAAGCGCCTTGTGCCCACCCCACCTCCCCCATGTGCTACCTCATTGGCTCTGAAGCAGAATTTTATTAACATTCTTTGAGAATTGCATTGTACTCTGATTAACTACAAAGTCCTATTTGGTAGAGACAATTTATTTCCAAAGAGTGTGGAAAACCTTGTCTAAAAAATATGCAGTGAGATAAGTCAGTGAAAAGAGCTGAGCTGCAGAGACTTCAGGAGATCAACAGTAGCCCGCTGGCTCCCTTCCCATCCATCTTACCTGACTCCCGTTCCTTTTCTGCTCTTCGCTTTCTGATGTTACTACCTGTGTTACTACTGCGTTCTAAATAGGTTTGGATTGGTAGCTCTTACATATCAAGACATTATCAAAATTCATTTTGACATCATTGAATCCTTCCTTACCTTTTTTCATAGAAAGGCAGTGTCTTGGATTTAGTCAGCCCAAATTAGTGTGCTGTGATTTCAAAGGATTATCTTTATAAGCATTTGCTATCTTTATAAGCATTTATTACAGAGATTTCATTTTCATTGAAGTCAGTAGACCATTCACTGGTTTTTTCATTGGTAAAAAACCAGTGAATTTGTTCACTAGTAGTTGTCAAAGTTATTTACAATTTTAACCTTTTCTGCAAAATATTTCTTTTGACACAAAAGAAAATCTAATGAAGTTTGGATTAAGTGTAAATTACTTTGTAAATAATAAGTCAAACATTTTCCCTAATACTCACTTATTGAAAGTAAACTATATGCCTATTTTACTTTACTTATGATGTTATTATTCCTTCCAACTTCTTAGGTGTTACTATGCCATTTTATATGTAAAGAAGGATCTAACTTACTTAGAGGAACTCAGTAAATTTCCCAGTCCTGTAGTGGAGCCAGAATTCAAGCTCAGAATTGTCTGACTCTTAAATTCATTTCGTAATTTCTGAACTGAGCTATACTTTTGCCTTGTCTTTTTTTTTTGTTACCCCAGGTTTCTCTGCAGCAATTGATTTCCATATTCTCTTGGGAAATGTTGCTATTAAAATATCGTCTTTGAAATTTATACAGAATTGCTTTTTTTTGTAGACACAGACCCAGAAAATGTTCCGTGTATATTCAAGAGAGAGGAGATTAGTGGCTAAGGCACTTGCCTGGCCTGTGGCTGCAGCTACGGGAGTTGGAATCCTGGTACCCCGTGTGCCCGAGCACTGCCAGGTATAAGCCATGAGCACGCAGCCACCGGCGTCTCCTAACTAGAGTGAGCAGAGGCCGCTCGCGCACATGTGCCCCCCCCCCCCGCACTGCCAGGTGGAAGCCATGAGCATGCAGCCACCGGCGTCTCCTAACTAGAGTGGGCAGAGGCCGCTCCGTACCGTGGAATGTGGAATTTCCCCTCAAAAGGAAAGTATTTATGCAATGATTCCTTATGATTAACAATGACTGAAAATAAAAAAGAAACTATAAATTTATCTTTCATTACTTGTGGGGGCCACTTCTGGTCATGCTTAAGATCCATGCAGAACCAGACATCAGACCCAATGCCTCGGACACGCAAGGCAGGTGCTTTCTTCCCAACCCCAAAGCCTAATAAACCTTTTGCTTCAACCTTTGAGTTTGGATGAAGAGAGCAGAGAAGTTAATATAATCAAACAGTATGTCTTGTTTAGCTCATATGTATTTAATGCTTGCTCAAGAGATAAGTCACATAATCTTTTTCCTTCAGGATAATCTAACTCAGAGCATGATATACAGCAATAGAAGTATCATGTAAAAGGGTGAATCAGATACTGTGGGATTTATTGAAAACATAAAGAAAACTTGCAGAACAGGAAATGACTTGAGATGAGTGTGCCGAGGGAGGGCCAACTCAATTATGGAAGGGTCATTTCACCAGAAACGCAGGGAGGCGGGAAATGCAGGGCGTGTGTGAGAGAAAGCAAGGGTTTAGTCCGACTCAGGCTGAAGTCCTCGGGGTGAGGAGGTGCTTGAGCTGGAGTCAGGATCTCAAGCAGATTGACTCCAGAATATGCAGTCAGAGCTGTTTTCGCTGAATTTCCGTGTGTACACATGTGGGTGCATGCACACCGCGGCGCACACACACACACATACACAGTTTCTGTCTCAGAACTCTTCAGGCTAGAGCAGGGACATGTGGTGACAGGTGAAGGTGTAGGGAAAGTGCTTGGTAGGGGTTCCCGAGGGATCCCTGACAGCAGACAAAAAAGTTCTGAGTTGGGTCCTGGCTCGTGTTGAAGAGGAGCAGGGATGTGATCTACCACGGAGTTAACCCCAAGGCTCCAAGTAGAACCGTGCCATGTGGACACTAAGAGGTGGTGGCATCTATTTAAAAAGAACCTACTACAAACTGACAATGTCTAGTTGGCTTGGGGGATTTTTAATGAAGATTGGCATTTGGGTTGGATTTCAGGGTGATAGCTTGGTTCTCCCACACTGAGGGCCATGTGATGGAGGACTGTGAGAACACGGATGGAATAGTAGGGAACAGAAATGGGAAATGGCAGCTGTCTACACTGGCAGTGATGCTGGCAGTGTGGACAACTGGAGACAATGCTGAGGGTTACTACTGGCAGTTCAGATTCTTGTAGGGGCTTGAAGTGCACTGGAGGCTTTTGAGTAGAGCAGGAATTGCATCCATTTGAGCTTGTGCCCTAGGACGTTACCCGGGTGGACCAGGAAGTGTTTATTGAAGTGATAGCACAAGAGTCCAGGACAACTTGTGTCACTTGGGATGTCGGTTCCGAAGTCTTGATTCATCCACACTGTGGTAGTTCTCCCGAGAAGGGTCTGCAGAAAGACAGCTCACAAGCAGTCCACAGAGAAGAGTGTTCTAGAAAATGGCTACATGTAGGCAGACCGTGAAGGAGTCTGTGCTATGTAAGAAAGCGGTAATGTTGTGTGTGTGTGTGTGTGTGTGTGTGTGTGTGTGTGTGTGTGTGTGTGACACCTGCAGGTGCTTTGGAGACCCTCCTGGCATTGCTTAGGTGTTGGGAACAAACAGAGGCTTCCTTAGAGCCGGAGGGATGGCAGTGGGCAGTGTGCTTGATTTGAAGGCAGCTGACCCAGGTTCAATCCCCTTGTATCCCATATGGTCCCTTAAGCACCGCCAGGAGTGATCCCTGAGTGCAGAGCCAGGAGTCAGCCCTGAGCACCTCCAGGTGTGGTCCAAAACCAAAAACAGAAACAGTGACAACAAACAGAGACTTCTCGTGCAAGACTGGAGCTGCAGGCCCTGGACTGTCTTCCCAGCCCTGCGAGCACATTCTTTAAAAAATGGGGCGATAACATCTTCCTGCTTGGTTGGAGATGCCTTATTGTTGTAGGCGTGTCAGTGGGTGTTTAAGATAAGTGCTCTGGGGAAGTTTTGGGAATGGAAACCAGGAGCTTCTGAGGCCGTGAGCGACGATTGAAGTCTGGCAGGACACAGCGGCCACTCAGGCAGTAGAGCTGTTGACCCATTCTCACAGCGGCCGCTGTGGGGGCGTCTTGGCTGTCCCCACTGTCTCCAGAACCATCCCAGAAGGGAGGTAATACTGGAGTTGAGGCAGAGCAGCATGGACAGAGTAAAGGAGCCTCTGCAGGTGAGTTCAGTCCAAGTTTCTTGACTAGTGAAATAAGGCCTCTGTTTTCACATGTTAAGAATTACTCCTGCACATAAAAAATGCAGTGAAATAAAGTCAGTTCTCTGGAAAGGTTGTTGGCTCAGGTTTTAAACATCATCAGAATATCAAGTGGGATCTCACAGGCATGAGTGTGGCAGTCAGTGACATTTCTAGGTGGAGGGCTGGGGCCTCGAAGATCATTGAACACTCACCAGGCTGGATTTCTTCGCTCTCTGCCTCCTCACCGTGACTTCTTTTTCTTCTCAGGGGTCCTGGAAATAAGAAAAGGGCATGAAAGAACAGAGCAGGGGAGGGCAAAGGGGCTTACTAGTCTGAGGCCAGTTGTCAGAAATTACTCTGGAGGTATAAAAGTTCGAACAAAGTGCTCTAGTTTTTGTGTTTGAGCCACATCTACTGGCTCTCAGGGCTTATTCCTGAATCTGTGCTTAGAGATCACTCTTGGTGGCTTGGGAGACCATATGGGATGCTGGGGATCGAATGCAGGTCAGCTGCATGGCCGGCAAGCGCCCTGCTCTGCCTCAGAAGAAAATTCTTTACCATAAAGGTGATCTGGCTGGTTTTCAACATGCATAGGAACTGTAACCATACTCTGTGCTTTTGATCCCAGAGATGGGAGATGAATGTGAAGGCTCTGGGAAGGTTAGGACTAGTCAGAGCTATAACCAGGAAACCGGAAAATTAACCTTGGGTCAGCAGAAACCTTGGGCCAACTGTGACTGCTTCCCCTTGGGTCCTACTACCCATCAGCGAATGTGTTTCTTGCCTTGGGAATTGCTCCTGAGTGGGCCCTCCTTGCTCCTCTGTGGTCACTCCAACCTGTGGGCCTCTCCAGAACCTTCTGGGCTGGCCCACAGCAAACACCTAAATATGTGTCTTTCTCACCAGAAGGTAAATTTTAAAGAGGACAAGGATCTTGTCTTTGGAAGCATACATTTCATCTGTGACATAGTAAATGGCCAGGAAATAGTTCCTTCATAACTGATTTGAAAACAGAAATTTCTTTAAATCAGAGAGAGACTATTCTGAGTAGAATGTGTGGTGTCTATCCCTCTCTGTACTGGATCAGTCAAAATGAAAAGATGAAACATTTAGAAAGGGAATAATTATAGGACAGCAGCATTCTAATTCGATTTCTGCTTAAGACAGTACCTTATGGGACAGGGAATAGGTTTTCTAAAATAGCATTTCTCAGCCAGAGCCGTATGGCCCTCTTTAAGCTACTGAATATTCCAAGGGGGTCATGGCCCAAGATTCAGGGCCAGCTGGTAGGACAAGGTGGAAGAGGGTCACTGGCAGCTGAAATGCCTGTTTTTAATGACATGATCTGAACTTAAAAGCTGGCAAAAAGTTTGGTTCTTGCAAGATGTATTTCATAAGGGCCAGAGCCATAGTACAGAAGACACGTTGCTTCTCTTGTATGCATCTGGCCTGAATTCAACCCTGGCATCCCTTATGGTCCCCCATGCACTGCCAGGAGTGATCCCTGAGTACAGAGCCAGGAGTAAGCCCTGAGCACCACTGGGTGTGATCCAAAAACCCAGAGTGATCAAAAAAAAAAGTAGACGATTTTTGTAACTCTGCTTAAATGGCGTGGCCTTTCTCTCCCTCTGTCTCTCTCTGTGTCTCCCTGCCTCTCTCTCACACACACACACTTTTGGGGGGGTTTATGGGTGATTTGGGTCACATTTATTGGTATTAGGGGCACTCGAGGTGACTATTGGGGGGTTGTGCCCACGAGTAATAGGGTGCTGTGAGGTGCCAGAAATCAAGCCGGAGCCTCTGGTCTGCAGAGCACGTACCCCTGGCTTTTCACCATCTCTCTGGCTCTTCACATGGATTTTTTTTGGAACTGTATTTAAAAAAAGAAAATCTTTTTTAGTATTGATTGAAATATTTTCAATCTTAAGGTAAATGTTAAAAGTTGACTAAGATTTTACAAAGGATTCTAAGTCTCAGCTTCAAATAACAGAGAATGATTATTAATTTAGGTAAGTAAAACCAGATGCAGAAAATACTAGTGTGATCTTTAGAATGCTTAGGAAACCCAGTATACCTGCCACTTGTCTTCCCATTGTTCATCAATTTGCTTGAGCGGGCGCTAGTAACTACTCCATTCGTTGGGAATGAGGTCCATTATTGTTACTGTTTTTGGCATATTGAATACACCACCAGTAGCTTGCCAGGCTCTGCCATGGCTCTGGGTTTATCCCAGGAGGCCCAACCAGTATATCTTAGTATATCAAAATAAGGGTTTTGGATTTATCATATTTAAGTTTGAATACCTTGCAAAGCATGTTACAGTTCGAGCTAGCTGCTTGGTCCCCTGATTTAGTTTTTAAAAATTTTTTTATTTATTTTTGAACATATTTATTTACTTGATCACTTGATCACTTGAATCCCGTTATTCATCGATTTGCTTCGAGTGGGCACCAGTAACATTTCCATTGGACCCTATCACGTGCCAGTGTAGCTCAATGGCATCTGGTTGATTCAGGAATATGAAGAGCCTCAAACCGTTCCTTCAGGGTCTTGACAAGGAAGTCTGACCATCTTGTAGGTGGGCGGCCACGTGATCTTTTGACATCCTGTGGGATCCAGTCGGTAAGGGCTCTAGTCTAGCGGTTGTCTCCAAATCGCATTACATGTCCAGCCCATCTGATTTTTCGATGCCTTGGCAAACGAGACAGCGTCCCTGATTCTGGAATAGCGATGGAGGTCAGAACTCCGGATTCCTTTTCTAACTTAAGTGAGGTGTGATATTCCAAGCATAGCTCTTTCGATTCCTTTCTGGGAGACCCGAATAGCATTCTCATCCTGCTTTCGTATGGCCCAGGTCTCTGAGGCGTATGTTAATGCAGGGAGAACGGTGGAGTCAAAGAAATGTGCCCAGAGCTGGAGGTTCTTTTGTCCTTTTAGCTATTTCTTTGATGCCTTTGAAGGCGTTCCATGCTGCTCTCTTCCTCCTGCACAGCTCAGGTTTTAGGTCGTCTCATCTCGACCTAGGTACACATAACTGCTGCATTCAGAGATGTTTGTTCCATTGAGAGTGAATGGGGCCTCTGGAACTAGTTCATTTTTCATAAACATAGTTTTCTTTAGATTCAGCTGTATTTACTTATTAACATTTATTTATTTTTTGTTTTTTGAATCACCCTCAGTGATACTCAGGGGGTAATTCTTGCCTCTGCACTCAGGAATTATTCCCTTTTTTCATGGCTTATTTATTTTTAATTTTTTATTATACCACCGTGAGATGTACAATTACAAAAATATTCATGTTTAGGTTTCAGTCATACAGTGTTCCAGCACCCATCCCTCCACCAGTGCCCATCTCCTACCACCAGTGTCAGCCTGCTTCTGTGGTAGCCACTTTGCTCTTTCTCTCTCTCTCTCTCTCTCTCTCTCTCTCTCTTCTCTCTCACTGTCTCTTCTCTCCCTCTCTTACTGGTCTCTCTCCTTTCTCAATCTTTCTCTTCCTTCTCTTACACATTGTGGCTTGCAATGCATACATTTAGAGGTTATTATTTATTCCCTTTACCTATATTCAATGCTCAGTTCTAGACTGGTCTTATCATTTCCAATGATTATTAGCACACTGTTCCCTTCCCTATCTTACCTAATCTCTGACTCCCACACACTTGTGGTAGATACCACCCAGTGACACGACCTCCTGATCCATGTTTTGCCTGGCCTTGGATATTGGGATCATGCTAATATATCCTGCAAATAAATGCAATCATTCTATAGCTGCCCTTTTCCCTCTGGCTAATTTCACTCAGCATGATCCTCTCTATGCCCATCCATTTATAGGCAAATTTCATGACTTCACTTTTCCTAAAAGCTGCATAGTATTCCATTGTGTAGATATACCACAGTTTGTTAATCCAGTTATCTTCTCTTGGGCACTCTGGTTGTTTCTAGATTCTGGCTATTGTGAATAGTGCTGCTATGAACATAGAAGTGCAGATGGTGTTTCCACTGTGTGCTTTTTGGCCTCCCAGGGTACATTCCCAGGAATGGTATGGCTGGGTCAAACGGAAACTCAATTTCTAGTTTTTGGATGAATGTCCATATTGTTTTCCAAAAAGGGCTGTATCAGTTGACATTCCCACCAACAGTGAATGAGAGTCCCCTTTTCCCCGCATTCACGTCAGCATTTGTTGTCCTTGCCCTTTTGGAGATGTGCCAGTCTCTGGTGTGAGATGATATCTCATTGTTGTTTTGATTTGCATCTCTCTGATGATTAGTGATGATGAGCATTTTTTCATATGCCCTTTGGCCATTCGAATTTCTTTTTTGGAAGTTTCTGTTCATTTCTTCTCCCATTTTTTGATGGGGTTGGCTGTTTTCTTCTTGTAAAGTTCTACCAGTGCCTGATATATCCTGGATATTAACCCCTTATCAGATGGGTATTGGGTGAATATCCTTTCCCACTCTGTGGATTGTCTTTGTATCTTGGTCACCTCAGGAATTATTCTTGGTGGTGGTTGGGGGACCATATGGGATACGGGTTGAACCTGGGTCCGCTGCATGCAAGGCAAACACCCTATCTGCTGTACTTTCGCTCTGGCCCCTTTATTTTTTAATTGACTCTATGCGATGTACAGTTACAAAATCGTTCATGGTTGGGTTTCAGACATACAATGTTCCAGTGCTTGTCCCTTCACCAGTGTGCATTTCCCACTACCAACGTGCCCAGTTACCCCATACTCCCTGCCTACCCTCCTCCTCTATGGCAGGCAGCCCCCTGTTTTTTCATTTTGGTAGTTATTTCTAATTTACCTAATATATTTGACTATTACACTAGCTTGCTTTTTATTAATTTTTTTCTTTAACTCTTCTTTTTTGTTTGGTTTAGAGCCACATCCGCAGTGCTCAGGGCTTTACTCCTGGCTCCGTGCTCAGGCATCACTTCTGGAAGAGCATGGGGGACCATATGTGGTGTTGGGGATTGAACCCAAGTAGTGTTTGTAAGGCAACACCTTACCTGCTGTACTGTCTCTGGCCACAGCTTATGTATTTTGCCCCCTTTTTTTTTTGGGGGGAGGTTGTTACTCCTGTCAAAGCTTAGGCATTACTCTTGGCTCTGCACTCAGGTATTACTCCTGGCAGTGCTCGGGGCACCATATGGGATGCTGGGGATTGAACCCGGATCAGCCTCATGCAAGGCAAACGCCCTGCCTGCTGTACTATTGCTCTGGCCCCAGCTAATGTATTTTAAATCTATCCACTGGATTTCCATGAAATCAGTCAATTTAGCATTTTCAATTTTAAAAAGTAGTATTGGGGCCGGGCGATAGTCCAGCAGGTAGGGCGTTTGCCTTCCATGCGCTGGCCTGGGTTCAATCCCGGCATTCCATATGGTCCCCATGCAATGCCAGGAGTAATTCCTGAGCACAGAGCCAGGAGTAATCCCTGAGCATTGCTGGGTGTGACCCAAAAATCCCCCAAAAAAGTAGTATTAATAAATTATTGAGGAAGTGATGTAATTTTTGCTTTTAAAGATGTAAACATGCTAAGATGTTTATGTTTGGTGCTTGCAGTGGGTTAAATGCATGCAGGAGGCCCGGGTGTGACCCTGGTTGGTATCATGTGTCCCTGAGCACCATAAGGAAATGACCCCGAGCACAGAGCTAGAAGGCACTAGTAGGGCCAGGTGTGGTCCAAAAAATAATCAAACAAGAAAAACCGCCATGGAAATGCCTGTCTTTCATTGATTGTTTTTTACTGTGGATGCAATAAAAAAAGGTTATACGCTGAATCAGTTAACTTGCAGATGCCACATTTATTAGATAATCTTTTATGCTTATACAAGCTATTTATGGGTGACATTTTGTGGTGTAGTTTCTCCCTTTTATAGTCTTACATCTCTGTGGTAAGATAACTAGCTTCATTATGTGAAATACAGATTTTAATGAACAGGCAACAATAAGAACACATTATTTCTCCTGAGTCCTCTGAATATGAGTTAAGAAGGTAATAAGATGTACAGAGTTGCTTTATAAAAACAATGCTGCAATAATGAATGATCCAAGAATATTTTCAGTTTATCATTTAGTTGATAAAGCACTTAATGATGATTTTCTGGTCATTTCCTGTAGAACACACTTAGAAACTCCCTTTGATTCTTCTTTGACAGTTCTATCTACTCTGCGCTCTCTAGCTGTGTAGAAAAAAAATGTACCTAAAAAATGTGGATTAAGAAATAAAGAACCTGCCATGGAGGTGGGCTGGGGGAGGGGGAAGGGAACCGGGGACGTTGGTAGTGGGAGATGGGCACTGGTGGAGGGATGGGTGCTGGAACACTGTATGACCAAAACCCAAATATGAACATCTTTGTAATTGTATTATCTCATGGTGGTATAATAAAATACTTAAGAAAATGTGGATAAGCTGAGTCAGTGGGTGAGAAAATGGAATAGACATTCTGGAAATAACTTAAGAAGCAGTTAACTTGAAAGTTGTTTAATAAGCTGAACGTACCATGTAGGAATTTTGCAAATTGTCATAAGGTTATTGATTTATACACACAAGAATTTGTAGGCTGGGCACATTGCTTAGGGGTGGAGTGCTCACTTCTCATGCATGAGGCCGCATGCAACCCACAGCCAGGCACAAGCTTACATGTACTGTGCACAGGCAGAAAAGAGATTTGTGTAAATACAAGTGCTGATTCCGGGCCCTGTGGATCATTGGTGCTTTGCTGTGCTGTTCCCAGTGTTACACTGCCTGAGGCTGGGCAATGCCTTTCCAGTGTAGTGCAGCACACAGGAGTTCTGGCCGGCAGGAGCAGTGAAAAAGGCTGGCAAATGGGAGTTTGTTGAGAGGAAGTCCCTCAGTTCAACTTAATCACAAGAGTGAAAGGGTGCAGCCACAGCTCACTGAATGGGAATGTCTGCTCTTCCTTTGATGCCCGTAACTGACCACCAGTGGCCTTGCTATGGCTTACGGACAGGGCTCTTTCTTCCCGAGCACCCAAGCAGGAATAGCTCCTGAGCACTGCACGATGTGATGCCCAAAACCAAAGAAGAAGCTACCAACTAATTAGGGATCTTGTGTTGCTGTGTATAAATGCCTACACGGAGGAGGACGGGACATCAGTCATTATGGGACA
The DNA here is from genome assembly GCA_021461705.1 of Cryptotis parvus. Classification (NCBI taxonomy): domain Eukaryota; kingdom Metazoa; phylum Chordata; class Mammalia; order Eulipotyphla; family Soricidae; genus Cryptotis; species Cryptotis parvus. Next base: position 195,333 of record JAJIBD010004351.1, read on the forward strand.
GTTGGGAAAACACACTGAAGTGCCTTTTTTTTAAAGGAACCACAGGGATCCCCACGCTGTGTGGTTTTTACAGTCTGCATTAACTTGGTGCTGAGTAGGGCGCTTGCTGAAGTTGCCCTGAGTCAGTGCTCCCATCCATGGAGTGACCATCCCCCTCGAGGTGCCTCTGGAGGCCTGCGATCGGAATCAGGAGTCGTTTGGCATGTATTTAGCATTTTAGCTGCTTATTTTTTTAATTTAAATAATTTCAGTTCATTGCAAACTTCTGGGAAACAGAAAATAATAGGGTCTTTTGGGTAGAATCCTATTTGCCCATATTTTCCTGCTCTAGAATAAGATGAGATGGTGGTGGATCATGTCATGGACTTTCTACTAGGTATACCTAATGTCAGATTGGAGTTGCATAACTCTAAGTTCTTAGCACTGGCCTGTTTATCTTAAAAATCCAGATGAATTTTGCAGCATGTGTATCACAATATGTTCAGATAAGTATAAATGTGAGTAATGCTTACGGTGGAAGCCCTGCCCCACACCGGTTTAGCATTCTTATTCCTTGCTTTTACCATAGTCATTCTGTGTGACATAAAGATGGCCATTTTGTAAATAAACACTTAACAGTTGGACTGTCCCCTGGTCTAAAGCCCGGCCAGCATTGTCCTTTGGGGCACGTGCATGCACGGTGTGTGGTTGCGTGCACCTCTACAGTTACAGGGCGTTTTAGATGTCAGGACCCTGTTATCTGACACTGAGGTGCTTATCCAAAAGTAGGACTTACTGTCCCCTGCAGTAAGTCACCATTAGCCATGGGTGGAATTGTTTTTTCTTTTCTTAGAAAATCAAGCCCAGTGGTCTGGTCTTCCTGGCCCACACCCTTGTAATGAGATGTGTGCCCCCTGTTCTTTTCCCTTCCCTGTGTTTCAACAGATAACAGCAAGGATGGAGAACACCCACTTGTGTACAGCTGCTGCAGGTTTCAGATCAGAGTCTGCCTGTGTGGACGTATGGCATCTCGGGCTGGGGGCTGGGCAATGAGTGTGGGGAGGAACACAGAAGTGGGGTGTGCCCAGGGCAGGTCTGGCTGCGTAGGCAGGCCCTGTGTTGGGTGCAGTGCAGCTAGAAAGAGAGCAGCTTGTGATCACTGTTCCAGATGAACCAAATAACCGCAGACTTGATGGCTTACACCACTTTTTTTGTGGGGTTGATGTGGTCACACTTGGCAGTTTCCAGTGCTCACTCCAGTTTCAGTGCTCAGGGATCACTTCTGGTACTGTTCAGAGGTGATGTAGGTGTTGCTGGGACTCAAATGGGGTCAGCCACATGCAAGGCAATTACCTTTATCCCTGGATCTTTGGCTCCAACTGCAGAAATATGTTCTCTTACAGTTCCCTGCAGAAATCAGAAACCTGGGATGGAATTCCCTCTGAGGTTTCCTGGATTTGGTCTCTTCCAGATTTTGGTTGGAACATCAGCCGTCGGCTTGGGCCTGCTAACGGAACATTGCTTCCCTCCCCACAGGCATACTGCTTAGGTACCAGACTTCAGACCTAAACCCAGGGATGATCATTAGATTTTGGCCCACCCAAAGTCTCAGGCGATATTATTTCAAGATCCAGTAAACACACCCAGCATTTGAAATGGATTCTTGGGAGAACATATACGTTGCTGTTGGTTATCAAGCCCACAAGTTAAGTTTGTCACCATGTAATTACCTTCCTCCCTTAAACTCCTGTAGTAGTCCGACTTTGTGTGGGCGTGGGGACAGAGATGCAGATCCCTAGTCATGTTCAGAAGCCCAGACGTTCCTCTTGCAGAGCTTGGGCCTGAGGATAGGCTCTGTCTGCCCAGGCTCTGTGTAGCTCAGAACCACTTGGCAGTGCTTGGGGCAACCAGTGTTATTCTTACATGGTTCTGGGGTTCAACCTGGGTTATGCACTTGCTGCATGTGCTCTAAATGCTATACTCTCTCCTGCACCCACTTTCGAATTATTTTTAACTGATATATTTTTAAAAATCTGGAGAGTATAGAGAAATATAAATCACTTATTTGCTCTGTTCTTTATATTTTACTGTTTTGCTTCAGAAATGAAAAACAAAAAAAGAACCCAGTGTTACATATCTAACCAAATCTCTAATTTTATTTTCCATTCACCCAGAAGTAACCATTATTCTGAATTTGGTATATTAGCACATTCATACACTGATGCCTTTCAGGTAAACACAAAGATCTGCCCATAAAGAACAGGTAGAATCACTGAATATATCTCTTGATCACTTGACATGCCGCTATTCATCGATTTGCTTGAGCAGGCACCAGTAACATTTCCATTTGACCCTATCACGTGCCAGTGTAGCAATTGGCATCTGGTTGCTTCAGGAATACGAAGAGCCTCACACCGTTCCTTCAGAGTCTTGATGAAGAAGTCTGACCATCTTGTAGGTGAGCGGCCACGTGATCTTTTGATGTCCCATGGGATCCAGTTGGTAACGGCTCTAGTCCAGTGGTCGTCTCCAAATTGCATTACATGTCCAGCCCATCTGATTTTCGATGCCATGGCAAATGAGACAGCGTCCCTGACTCTGCATCGTTAATGGAGGCTGGAACTCCGATTCCTTCTCTCACTTGAGTGAGGAGTGATATTCCAAGCATAGCTCTTTGGGACTGATATTCCAAGCATTCCTCTTTGGGAGACCCAAATAGCATTCTCATCCTGCTTTTGTAGGGCCCACATCTCTGAGGTGTATGCAGGGAGAATGGTGGAGTTGGAGAGATGTGCCTGGAGCCGGAGGTTCTTTTGTCCTGTTAGCTATTTCTTCGATACTCTTGAAGGCATTCCACGCCGCTCTCTTCCTCCTGCACAGCTCAGATTTTAGGTCATTCATCATGTTGAATTCTCGACCTAGGTACACATAACTGCTGCATTCAGAGATGTTTGGTCCTTTGAGAGTGAATGGGCCCTCTGGAACTAGTTCATTTTTCATGTACATTGTTTTGTTGAGATTCAGCTGTAGACCTATCTTTCCACATTCTTGGTTAAACTCAGCCAGCATTTGTGCTGCTTTGCTAGTGTTTGGTGTTATTAGCCAAGTGTATATATATATATATATACTATAGTTATATATACTATAGTATATATTATATGTAATGCTTTGTATATATCAAGTGTCATAGTTGTTACTTTGTGGTTTTTATTATCATTTTTGGTGATCCTCATGTTAGTAGACTAAGATATAATTCATTTGAACTACGATATATACTTTATTGCATATGCGAGTATACCACTTCTGTGATCTTAATAGAAGACATTTGAAGTTTTGCAAATGTTTTGCTTCAGGCTGCATTGTCAGCCTCATATAAGCTTTCCTCCTGCATGTGTGAGTGTGTTCCTTAAAGCCTCCTTGATTGGAGTCTTGGATTGAAGGCTCTGTAAGGCTTCTTTGTCAGTGTGTGTAGATGGTTTGTCCTGAAAGGGCCTAGCCATTGTGCAAACCAGCCATCTGTTAAAATGCGTGTTACAGACCCACTGTCAAGAGCCAGTTAGGTTAAAAATCTTTTTTATTCTGAACACTTTAAAACATAGAAAAGTTGACTATCTTCCCATATATCTTTCACTTAGTATTAAAAGCTTTAGTCACCAGTTTTGGTTTATCTAAAGCCTTTGCCTCCACTAAGGATTATTACTTTTCTGTGCTGAGAATACTGGTCTCAGACATGCGAGGCCAGTGCTCTACTGTTGAGCCGCCAGGCTTGACCCTCATCACTGTGAAACAATGTCCATTGACATTGTGATGTCATTAGTAATGGTTTGAGTCGGCATCTCTGAAAGGGGTGTGCTCTTTTTTTTAAAAAGTTACATTGGTATTTATTTAGATATTTATTTTCATGGACGTATAACTTACATATACTTATTACATGTAATAGAATATTTATCATACAATCACACATATACATGTATAACTTATAATATAGCTTCCATCTATGCATGAGTGGAGTTTGGTGTCTTCTAACAGATGTGTGCGTACATTTGTGCACTCCATACTGCACTCAAGATTGGTTTTATTCATAAAGTTGGGAGAGAGCTATTCAGATCTGACCTTATTGGAAGTAGAGGAAGGGGAGGGATGAAAGGAGGATAGGGAAAGCCTAGGAGAGTAGTTCCGAAAGTTTGGGCCTCTTCGGGACCATTGAGTGGTATTTCCTTTTTTTTCCCACTGTTTTTTGAAGTGGCTGGTCACACCCAGCAATGCTCAGGCTTACACCTGGCTCTGCACTCAGGAATTACTCCTGATGGTGCTGGGGGACCATATGGGATGCCGGGGATCAAACCCTGGTGGCCTGCGTGCAAGGCAAATGCCCTACCTGCTGGACTATCACTCTGGCACTGAGCTGTATGTAGTTCTTTGAAGGGAAATCACAGACTTTCTAGGATCAGGCTTGCTGGCCTTCTGTCCTTGTTGTAGTCACTGGCTAGGAGTAGCCCATGGAAGGAGGTAGGCAAAAATCTCCCAATAAACTCGGATTTCTGCTTGTGGGTGAGCACATCTCCAGGCAACATGCTGGTGTGAGGGATCTATGCAAAAGTGGCTAAGGACCACATCAGCTCATCTTAAACTAGGTGATATGGAGACCCCAATCCAATGACACCAACTCATGGTGATGATTATTATGACTGTTATTAGGGTTTTAGGTCATACCTGACTTCTCCTGGCTCAAGGGTCATTCCTGAGGGTGCTTATGGGACCTGTGTGGTGCTGTAAACCTGTGATGTCGGGGTCAGCTGCATACCAAACAAGTGCTTTCATCCCTGGACACTGTCTCTCCCACCTGACACTTGTGTTGAATTACATTTTCTTTAATTTTTTTTTTTTAATTTAACTGAATCACGATTTGCAAAGTTACTGATTGTTGAGGTTTTAGGCATACAATATTTCAACACCAATCCCACAAGTGTCCTTCCCTCTACCATCATTCCTATATTCTGTTCCACCCACCCCCACCCCCCCCGCTTGTCATCTTGACAGGCACATTACAGTGTTCTGGTGGTTCAATTGTATCACTTGTCTTCCCGTTGATCATCTATTTGCTCGAGCGGGCACCAGTGACATCTCCATACATCCTGTCACATGCTAGTAGAGCCCAAGGGCATCTGCTCACTCCAGGAACATGAAGAGCCTCAAACCATTCCATCAGGTCATGGGAATGAGGTCTCTAATTGTTACTGGTGTTTGGCACATCAAATACAACATGGGTAGCTTGCCAGGCTCTGCCGTGCGGGTGGCATACTATTGTGGTCACCTCTAATCTCGAGCATTTATTGATGAATCGGGCTGTGGAAAATGGATGTGGAAAATGACGGCCTTCATGGTGTGGGGGTCCTCTAGCTTCTTGCGAGGCTCTGCTGGGGTGGTGGGCCCGCCACCCCCCTCCCGGCGCCTCTTGATGAGCTGGGCACAGGGATTGCTGGTAGCAGCTCTGCCCCAGTTGAGTCTCTGGATCAGCATACCTGGGCTGGGCTTGAAAAAGACTGCTGCAGGGTGGGTCTCGACGAGCCGGGCTGTGATCAGCTCTTCTGCTGGGTGGAGCTCTGTTGAGAGGGGAGTCTGGATGTGGCAAATGGTGGCCCTCATGGTGTGGGGGGTCCTCTAGCTTCTTGTGGGGCTTTCGCTCTGGCTTCGTTTTTGCCGATGAAGTCCACCGTGGGGCTGAGGTACAGTGTGGAGTTGTTGCCCAGGCTTGCAACTGCTGCTCTGGTGGTGGCTCCGTTTTCAAAGATCCTACCCGCGGGGCTCACAGGATACCTTGGGGGCTCCCGGGCAGTGGAGAGCAGCAGCCCAGCGGCCATGCACCCCTGCTCCCGAGCCTGTGCCCCGGTTCCCGGCCCCCCACCCCCCAGCCCCAGACTGGCCCAGCTCTTTCCTCTGCTTTATAGCTCACATTTTCAGTGTTGTTGAATCTGTGTTTTGTATATATGGCTGTACCGCTTCCACATCACCAGTGTAACTGAAACCCCAACCACTATTCTCCCATTACTTTCCTTTCTCTTCTTCTCCCTCTCCCCCACCATGTGCTAGGTGGATGCCTAGGTCAAAGGTCATTTAGACATTTTCCCCCTTTACTACAATATATTTCCTTATCCAGATATTTTATCACTATCACTATCTTCCCATTAATCATCTATTTGCTAGAGCGGGCACCAGTAATATCCCCATATGCCCTGTCTCATGCTAGTAGAACCCAAAGGCATCCACTTGCTCCAGGAACATAAGAGCCTCAAACAATTATATTAGGTCACGGGAATGAACAAATAGAAATGTTACTGGTAATTGGCATATCATTACTACACGAGCAGCTTGCCAGGGCTTGCCGTGCGGGTGGCATACTGTTGTAGTCACCTCTAAATAAAACATTTATTGATGAACTGTGCGGCCGCTAGCAGCCGCACTGAACCAGCCTGTGATAGTCTGGTCTGCTGGGTGGAGTTGTGATGAGAGGGAAGTCCGGATGTGGAAAATGGCGGGCCCCATGGAGTAGGGAGGGTAGTCTGGCTTGTTGTGAGGTTCTGCTGGGGTGGCAGGCCAGGGCTAGAACCCTCCATGCCTCCCGGGTGCCTCACGAGCAGCTGGGCACAAGGAGAGCAAGTAGCAGCTCTGCCCCATGTCTGAGAGTCTCTGGTTCAGCATACCTGGGCCGATTTGAAAAAAAAAAACTGCTGCAGGGTGGCTGTCGATGATCTGGGCTGTGATAGTCTGGTCTGCTGGGTGGAGTTGTGAGAGAGGGAAGTCCGGATGTGGAAAATGGTGGGCCCCATGGAGTAGGGGAGAGTGGTCTGGCTTGTTGTGAGGTTCTGCTGGGGTGGCAGGCTAGGGCTAGAACCCTCCATGCCTCCCGGGCGCCTCACGAGCAGCTGGGACACAGGGAGAGCAAGTAGCAGCACGGCCCCATGTCTGAGAGTCTCTGGTTCAGCATACCTGGGCGGATTGAAAAAAAAACTGCTGCAGGGTGGCTGTCGATGATCCAGGCTGTGATAGTCTGGTCTGCTGGGTGGAGTTGTCGAGAGGGAAGTCGGATGTGGAAAATGGCGGGCCCCATGGAGTAGGGGAGGGTGGTCTGGCTTGTTGTGAGGTTCTGCTGGGGTGGCACGCCAGGGCTGAGAACCCACCATGCCTCCCGGGCGCCTCACGAGCAAAGCTGGGCACAGGGAGAGCAAGTAGCAGCTCTGACCCATGTCTGAGAGTCTCTGGTTCAGCATACCTGGATCAGATTGAAAAAAAAACTGCTGCAGGGTGGCTGTCCGATGATCTGGGCTGTGATAGTCTGATCTGTTGGGTGGAGTTGTGACAAGAGGGAAGTCTGGATGTGGAAAATGGCTGGCCCCATGGAGTAGGGGAGGGTGGTCTGGCTTGTTGTGAGGTTCTGCTGGGGTGGCAGGCCA